>JAMBUN010000161.1:0-246773 GCA_030271035.1 Microascus cirrosus
AACCCCCACCCCCCCCCCCCCCCCCCCCCCAAAATAAATAAACGCAACCACCTTACACATACACCCTCCGGTGGTGGGAGCTCCGACTCCGGTACGAATGGCGGCTCCCGCTCCGGTGCGAGTGCCTCCTCGAGTGCGACCTGCGGCGGTCCCTCCTCACCTCCACCTTGTCACCATGCAGCCACGCCAGGCCGGCCGTGAAGAAGAACATGATGACATTCATGATCCCAAACGCGAAGCACGCCTTTAGCATCGCGCACGGTTTCGACACGGAGATGTCGAAGCCAGGACCCGTCGCGGAACCGAGGCTGCCAAAGTGCACGGTCCAGTCGTCGCCGCGCTCGATGTTGGCGCAGTCGGCGTCGGTGATGTGGCGCAGGAAGTAGACGGAGGCGATGAAGGCGCCGAAGAAGCAGAGGTCGACGAGGGCGACAAAGGTGGCGTTGGTGGAGGAGCGGTGGTAGGAGAAGAGGGTGAAGAAGGCCCAGGCGAGGGCGAGCACGGAGACGATGAAGAAGAGGAGGATGTAGGTGGGCGTCAGGAGGTTGTCCTCGACGAAGCCGTCGACGAACCAGCCGAGCATGCCGACGATGGGGATCTGAGAGGGAGCTCGTTAGTTTGCGCCTTGGGGGAAGGGGAGCGGGGGGGGGAGTCGGCTTGTCTGGGCAGAACCCAGTAGGCGAGGGAGTTGGGGAGACGTACGAGGGTGAGGATTTGGCTTATGCGCCACATCACGAAGAAGAGTGCGAACCACATGGCTGCGATGCGCCGCGCGCGCGGACTTGGCCGGCTTCGAAAGCGGTGGTATTCGGTGGGCTGCTAATGGCTCGCGGTCTCTCGATCCCGCGGCTTTCCGGGAAGAGCTTAAGCGCGCAGAGAATCAGAACGTCGTCGCGGGGGTTTTCCGCGGAAGATGACGCAAGCTGAACTTCGTGCGACGAAGGAATCTATCGCGCAGCGCAAGGTGAGTCTTGGTGCAGGAATAAAAATCGAGAAACGAGAGGGAAGATGCAGAATCCGTGCGAATGGGGGAGTGTCCGGGGTGTCCGCCGACAATATGTACGAAAGTGGAGGCGGGGGCCAGAGGAAAGCTGCTTGCGCAAGCGAAAATGAGAAGGTTGGGAGTGTGCGATGGCGGGGCCGGCGCCATGTGAGGGTATCCATGCTTTCCCAGTGGGAACCGGGGCGGGACCGGGGCGTGCTTCTTTCTGGATTCCTTGGCAATCTCGCATGCCGCCGCGCTTGGGTGGCTTCTTGGAAGGTGCGGCATACGAGCTTGGCCTGTCGTCACATTCCCAACCCCCCCACCCCAAGGCGCCCAAAAAGCAACCTCTCAAGCATTTCAGGCTGGATGCGTGCGGCGCTGGTTGGACGTCTGTCAAAATCCACTCCGCCGTGGTTTGTCCTACCCTTGCTCAGCTAAAAACTCTCCAGGGACGCCTCCAACCGGCTCGCTAGCTGATAACTCTATCGGGAATGAGCTCGTGGAGCTTATCGCCCATGACGTTGTGATCTGTAAAAGACTCTTGCGCGGGCAGCCGCTGGGAGGTGGTTGTGCGTTCTCGCTTATCAGCCTCATGTTCGCCTTAACCCCTCGGGGATTACCTATGAACGGGTTGGAGGTACGTATGGATTGGTTGGACAAGACCCTGGATTGCCTTGGCTTCCGTCTTGGACGATATTTCTGCCCTGGCGATGGGGTTCGTGTCTCGAATAAACGGGTGGCTGGCAGCGTGTGGAGCCTCTTAGCGCCCCACAGTCCCGTTGTCAAGGGCCCGCGAATCCTCCCTATCGGGTCACTCCCACGAAACGCTCCTTACACTAAAGTATAACGTTATTTTTATGTCCTTATTTATACTGTCCTTATGAGTATCATTAGCCGATAAATTCGTCGACAAAGAGGCTTCGCACTGTAATTCCGGTTTCAGTGACTTCTGCGGGACCGTCATCTCGATCAAGGTCCAGGAGGCGGCTCCCACAACAGACAGAATAGCGGGCGGGTGACCCCGCCTCATGATAGCCTCACTCGGAATGCTCGGGGGTCACACAGCAAAGACGCGAATCTCGTCACAGTCATCTGGAGTGAGTTTTGGTCATAGAAGCCTTTACCTTAAATACTTGAAGGGTCGGCCGCCAATCCCAGTGTTCCGGCCTGATGCCTTGTCAAACGTTGCTGCAGGCGGTGTTCCGTCCACCTCCCATGGCGGGGCCTTCTGTGGCGTCGTTCGCTTGCGTCATGCCTCTTGAACTGTGAGAGCCTGCCTCATTCAGAATAGTGAAGGCATTCAAGATTCATTCGACCCGGTAAGACTGCGATGCTCACCCCAAGGCCCGCCTGGCAGAATAGCCGTCTCGCCTGGCGAGTATCTGGTGCAAATTCTTGGATGCTCTCCACGGGGTGTCTCAATCAACGTCTCTGTGGGGTGATCTGGACCCTGACCTCCATTAAACCCTCATCCCCCATCTGTGTTTTAAATCAAGGTCATTGCCCACCGCTAACATCAAAACGCCCGTGTCTTTTTCTCATCACCCGCAAAAGATATCGGGTCCCAAAAAGCACGTGGTATAACACAGGGTATCTTTTCCGTCAAACACCGTCATAGTAAACAGTATAAGCAGACACGGCGCTCCAATCTGCATTTCAACATACAAGACTCCCCCTCACGAGAATAAAGTCCAATTCGGAACCATTCCATTCTCCTCTCTAAGCATTACCGTCGAGGCTGTGCATGCGGTGGGAGGGGCGGGAGTTCTCTGGAGGGCGGGGGGGAGGCTGGCGGTATGCCGGTGTCCCACGGATGTAAGTGAACCCCCGGCCGTGGCGACCCCGGCGGCTGCAGCGGATGGGTATGCCACCCCTGCGACGGCGGTTGATATTCCTCGTGCTGCCCCTCGTCATAGCTCTCGGGAAGTTGTGAATGATGCGGATGCGGCTGCCGTTGGTAGCCCGGATGGTCTACTCCGTAGCTGTGATGGCCCCGCACGTACCCTTGATCATCTCGCCCGGGATACGTCTCCCTCCTCCTGGAGGCACCATCCACACCGTCCCATTGCTCCCTCGGCTCCGGACTGCTCACTTCCCCCTTCTCCTTCCCCTTCCCTTTCCCCTTTTCGTCCTTTCCTTTCTTCCCGAACGTAAGCGTCCTCGCAATTCCTTTCCTCACATCATCGCTTTTCCGATCGATAGCGCTCCTCAACCCGCTCTTCTCAATGCCAGATACATCCTCTGTCCTTAGCCTCCGCTCCTGCGCGTAGTACCCGTCCCACCCGCCCGTCGGCGATTGTGGACTCGTCGCCTCGAGCGCGATATCCGCCGTACTGTCCGAAAACTTCAGGAGGCGCGCGTTGGTGGTCCCGATTCCGGTGCCGATGGGCACAGACGGCGTCGGGTAGTAAGGGTAGTCACCAGTGCTTGCGGAGGAGTGGCTGTCGCGGGAGGAGCCGCTGGAAGATTTGGACTTGGAGCCGGAGGGTTTAGGGTCTTGAGTCTTCTTGCGGACGTAGGCACTCCGGCCGGACATGTTTGGTGCTTGCCCTCGTGATGTGAGGATGAAAGAGGGTAATGGATCGTGCAGGCGGAAAGCGGTATGTATTAGTGCGGGGTGGGCATTGAGAGCAGAGGTCTCAAGTGTCGATAGCACATTGCATGACCTACACCACGATTAAGGAAGGACATGAGATCCGGGGCAAGATGAACGGGGATAGCAGGAAACCAATTTGGCAAGAGAGACCCCGGAATATAAAGTAATAATTCAGAAGAGAGAGTGTGTGTGAGAGACTGGGTCGCGACCAGGCGATAAGAGCTGTAACCGATAAGACCAAAACGGAAAGGGGGCCGCCAATAAAGCTGCGGTTTCCCTCCCATTTCCCCTCCACATCACCATCCTCGACCCATGCCAAACCACTTTCGTCCTCGAGCATCCCGCCATGGCCGCCAAATTCAATCGCCCAAACTAACAAGTGTCGCCTGATTACCCGTCCGGGAGGGCATGGAACGCACCCGACACTCCGCGGAAGCCATGGTGGGGTGAGCCTGCGCCCGCAACGTCCTGGTCAACGGGCGCCCGATGGCGGGCCAAAGTGGGGTTAAGGGGGGAAGGAGCATAACTTTGGGAGACACCCAGGCGGTCGGCCTGTTTATCCCGTACCCCTACATATATTTCCTTTGAGGATGGGATGAAGTTGAAAAGTTTGATCTCTATCCTGTCGAACGAGACAGCCATCGACGGACCCTCAACGACAGATTGATCGTTCAGCGCGCCTCTCGTGGCTGGACACGCTGCTCGTCCATCGTCCCCCCACCTCCCGGGATTATCACCAGCACTACGGATGCGCCGAGCCTTTGCGCCCGCTTGAGTCCGCCAAAGGCAGCAGTGCACCCCATGCAGCGGTTGGTGGCGTTTGAGGGTTAGCGACAGCTCGCGGTTACCTTAACTTGTGCCCTGTATCGATGGACTGTTGGTGGCGACACAGTCCCCTGGCACCCCGAGCGAATCATGAGCACCTTACTTGCGGACGATATAAGGGTCTCGCTACGATTCGGACCCTATGTTTTATAGGAGCGTGTGAAATGAATCGGCGTTCTTTCCATCCGCCGTAGAGGTATTCTCCGTGGGCTTCACCCATTGCCACTGGCTCTTGCGGGTTTGCGCAAGGCCGATAGCCTTGAAAGCGGAAGACAGTGAAAGAAGGATTACCAGAGGTTCCTATTGTGTTGCACAGTCCAATGCTCCATTCCCTGCTAAGAATAGAATATTTACTCATAACGAGCTCTCAACCAACTCCGAGTAGCCCGATCCCCCGTCGGTCACATCTCTCGCCATCAATTCCTGGGGCCTGCGACTAGCGCCTCCCCGACTAGCGCCTCCCGTATCGTCGAGGAACCGAAAATCCCCCCAATAATACTTGCCCGTTAGGGCCCTGGTTTGCAGGTCGTGTTTTGCCTCATTTGCCTCATCATTCCAACAGCGAATGATCCCTCCCAAGAGGGGGGTGGCCCCGTTACCAAAGCACCGCCATTAGCCTTGTCAGCATTATACCAAGTTCCCTTCCCAGCCGTGGTTCAAACGTCAAAGCGTTCTGATACCTCGAGACTATGCGCAGTAGAGGATACTTATGGGTCAGGGTTCCTATTTACATTCGATCTCCACCGGTTTAGCTTTCACCTGTGCCCTAGGACGATGCCAGATTCCACTGCGAACCACACCAACCTCAGACTCAAACTCCCATCACACCTCCACCCAACCCCCACTACCGTCCCTTATATACGGTAGACGCCATTGGGGCCCCAAGAAGAACACAAGGTCAGCACAGCCCAAGGGTATGGCATAGAGTTACTTTAAATAGCGTCGCTTTGAGAAGCGTATGAGCGTTGTTGTGTGGGTTCGAATCCCACCGCTGCCGTTCAGTTCTCTTTCATAGCTAATTTTAGATGATACTGGTCTAGTTTTACGAAGGCTATCTTGATTGTCTCTCCTTGATGTTCTGGGGAGCCATTTGGCCATTGTAGGTAAATATCCCTTGAAGCGGCCTTTTGGGAGCAGATGGAGCCCAAGAGAGCTCTAGCACATAACGGAGGAGGAACTTGCTTTAGCGTATTAGTTCCGTTGGAGAGCGGATCTGCCTCCAGTGTGGTTCTCTTGTGGTATGACGAGCAAGGGGGTGTCTAGGGGCATAATCGATTCAATTCTTCAGAGGACATCCATCTCTTACTCCATGCCAATAATTCCAAACATATCTGAAATTTCAACAAATCAACTTGAGTACTGGTTTTTTTACAAATGAAATGAAAGTAAAATTGACTCAAAAGGCTTTTAAGAAGGTGCAAAGAGGGTACTCGGGAAAAAATAACGAATACAGGGACCTTGCTCCCACTCGCTCGCTCCCGTAGGGCCTGTGAGACTTCTTCAGGCCTTTAGGTTAGCTGACGGTATCTTAGGCCTGGCATTATATACGTGTCTATGAGACCGTGTATGGCAGCGGAGAGGGGCGTAGGAGGCGGCACGGGGTGCACATTCCCTGCTGTGCTACACGCAAGTGAGGTTGGGATGCGGAGGTGGATCTTCCCCATTATGAGACCGAGAGGGAATGCTTAGAGACAAGAGAGTATACATTAGCAGATATTATTAGTCCAGCCGTAATCGCTCCTGCAATATTCCCTCTCGGCAACACCAGTCTCGTCACCTTGAACCCTGTAAAGCCGCGGCTGCCTCCCTGCCGGCAGTCCTCCCGTACACAACACACTCAAGCAATGACGACCCCCCAAGCCTATTATCGCCATGCAGGCCCCCTGTGACCTCACCAGCAGCATACAGACCGCCGATCGCTTCTCCGCTCTCCCCGAGCACCTGTGCCTTGTCGTTGAAGGCAACACCGCCCATGGTAAAGTGCACCACGGGCGTGATCTTCCCGACATACACCTCCTCGTCCCGATTCTCCTCCCCAGCCTTTAGCCTCCAGTGCCCGAAGTTCCTCCTTCCGAACGGATCCCGCTTCTCCTCCGCCACGATGCTGGCATATTCATCCACCGACCGAATAGTGTTCTCGTCCAACTCTCGAACCCTCTTCTTCTGCACGAGTCCCTTGAAGGCGTAGAACCCCAGATGCGACTCGGCCGCCTCGCTCGCGCCAGGATCAAGCAGGATCGTCACATCCCAAAGCTTAGTCCCTCCCTCGCTGGTGGTAGGCGTCATCCCCATGATTTTTTCGCTAAGAGCATCCCTCCTCTCCAGCTCGTTTACAAAGCGCTTCCCTTCAGAGTCAAGGAGTATGCCTCCTTCCCCGCGGAGCATCTCCGCCGCCAAAAACTTGGACATCACATCGGGTGCCGCGGGGTCTACAAAACCCGTTGGATGGATCTGTACGCTGTCCATATCGACCAGCGCCGCTCCCGCGGCAGTGAGGATAGGGTGAGTCCCCGGTCGAGTCTCGGCCGTGGCGGGCATGCCCTTCAGATCAGGTCGATACTCGGCCATTTGTCCGTTCGCATCGCCTGCGAAGCCACCTGTCGCAAACATGACGGGCCCCGCGAGGTGGTGCGACTGGCCCTCGAGTGTGTACTCCACGCCCGTCACAGAGCCGTCGCTTTTCGTCAATGCCGTGACTTCTGCTCCACTCACCAGCGCAAAGTTCGGATCTTCCTTCAACTTCCCCAGGAATGCAAATACCAAGGACGCACCAGGTGGAGTCTTCCCCGCGCCCCTATGCGTCCTTGCAACGGAGTGTCCTCCAAGCGGCGCGACAACACTGAGATCGACACCAACCTCGTCAACGAGCCACTCTACCGAGCCCCTCGATTCATCTGTCAACTTCTTGATAAGCGACCCTCTATCCACCACCCCCTTGCTTCCCTCTCTCTGTTCCCATTCACTGAATCTCTTGCCGGCAGATCGCACCGAGTCGTCGTAAAAGCTCAAGTCCGACACGATACCGTTCTGCCGCTGGAATCGCGTCCCGGCACCGTTAATCCCGGATGAGGCCTTGATGGTGTTGCCGCCTGGCTTGGGTGCCCGATCAAGCATCTTGACGGGAACGCCCGCTCGGAGAGCCTCGTAAGAGGCTGTGAGGCCCGCTAGGCCTGAGCCGACGACTATGACAGCCTTCTGCTGCGCCATGGTGGATTGAGGCTGCGATGTGAATCTCGTGAGGAAAGTCCTGGTGATACCTGTGCTGAGTGTGATGAAACGGGTATGGAGCATAGCCAGGAGGGCGAACAAGACTGCACAAAGAGTTGTTAGCAGGATCCTCCTCCTGCTCATGGTCTACCTTGATGGCTCTTCGCGCAGTGGCAGCAGCGGGGGAGGGCCGGAGAGACGTAAGGAGTAATCGGCCTGCAGAAATACCTTGTGTAACCCGCGGGTTTCCTCAACCCGGTCGGGTGATGGCGTTCTGGCGCCCTACTCAAAGGGGAATGGCGACCCGGTGGATTGTGTGGAATCGGACGATAAGAAGGTCCGTCGTACGATGGATGCGCTGGAATGTTCGCCGCCACGTGAGGGACGGGAGAGGCGCGCACGGTCCGGATGATCAGGCCACCCCTGTTCTCGGTGAGCTCGGTGAGGCGTCCAAGCGCGTGTAAGCCACACAGGTCCACATGGAGTTCTGGGCGTTTCATGTTTGTCATGGCCATGTAATAAGGGGAGTGAAACCAAAAGGGAACAAAGGAAAAGGTGGAGGAAAAGATGAAAATCCAAGCCCAAAGCCTAGGTGAAATGTGTTCTCAAAAGAATGGCTTCCGGTAAACGGGCAATAATACCTTACGGTTTGGGATTCTGTAATACCCCCACTGGAGAGCCAGCGACAGGTCTCATGCCATGCCTGCGAGCCCCCGGAATTCTAGCGCAAGAATATCCGGAGAACCATTCCTCCCGATCCGCCGCTACTACATCCTTGCAACGCTTTGATTTAAGCTTTAGCCGAGCGGGTGCAACCATTCCTCGAGGGTCCCGATTCAGAGACCCCGCCAATCCCGGCGCCTTCAGCTCCGGTTCCGATGCCCGATGGCCGCTTACACAGATTCGGAAATGTCCCTACCACCCACCAGTACCAACACCGATCAGATAACCACTGTTTGGGTATAATACGATATTAAACACCGTCTTGGTTCGAGGTATAGTAGTAACAAAAATGACCCGCGGAAATCGCAACAATACGCTGAAAAGCCAAAGCCACGCCCTTCCCAGTTGTAGGGCTAGAGCTGTTCCGACGATATCCAAGCTAGTGGCCCTGAGGTTAATGTAATCCATTTCCCAGTGTAAACGTTGGTATCTTTCCAAATTAACAGGATATAGCGTCCAGATATCGTTCCAACGAGATAATCCGGTGAGACCAGCCAACCATGTCCCAGACAGCGGCGAACCGACGTGACAGAACCGATCTTCTCGGGGTTCGTTCCACCGAACTTCCCCATGGCGTCATCCGCTTAGACGGAGTGAGCGGCCTTGGTGGCGCGGTCAGCCTTAGCCTGGTCAGACCAGGGCAGAGGGAACACGGGGACCTTGAAGAACGAGTTGCTGAGATCATGTTAGCATTTCCACCTTGGCCAACAATAGGGTCCGGCCCGAAACTTACGCGTTATCCTGGATACCGGCCAGAGCGTTGTACCATGCGAGGAAGGCTGCCAGCATACCAAACACACCGCCCGTCATCTGAAGACCCTCCTGAGCGGCGGTGTTGCCCATGCTTGCGGCGTAGTTCTCGCACGCGAGGAACAGGAAGGCGAGGTCGAGCGTGAAGAAGAGCAGGAAGAACATGACCGTCGACTTCAGCGTGCAGAGCAGGAGCAGCGTCGTGAAGATGAACCAGCCGGTCAGGAAGAAACCAACGGCGGAATAGCGCTCCGCAGGTGAGTAGACGAGGGCAGGCTCACCCTCGGCGGTGTGGATCGAGTTGAAGATGTTGAAGTAAGGGTGGAATAGGGTGCCATAGGCGATCCAGAAGCCTCCGTACGACGAGAGGGCGGTGGCACCGAAAGTGTTCCCGACGGCCATCTCCCTGGTATGGTTGTTAGGGGACTGCGTCCCGGGGACCTGCGCGGCGGAGGATCCGCTACTTACCACATGCCGGCCAGAAGCTGTACGAGACCACCGTAGCCGAAGGCGAGGGGCACCGCAATGTTGGGGACGGTGATATCCCGCGTGTGGAGGTTGATGCAAGAGAGCACAAACGTGGTCAGCGCGAAAGCGCTGAGGCCCAGCGGCGCGGGGTTGGCGAGCTTTCGGTGCTCGAAGGGACGGATCTGGCCCGGGTGAATCATGAAGCCCTCGGGCGCCGTCATGTCGGCGTTGCGAACGGAACCATTGGTGTTGGCAGCGTGGGCGGCATTGGGAGCCTCCTTCTCGACGGTGTTGTCGGACATAGTGACGTAGTCTTCTTGTTGTTCCCGGGGTAAAGAGACTAGCAGAGAATTGAAAAAAAAAAAAATAAGATAAAATAGAAGGTACGAACTCGAGGTTGGAGAACACGGAAACCTCTACGAAACAAAAGAGTCGGGAGGAGGTCGGACTTATAGGGACCGGGCTCTTGACCAGACGACTTGTTTGAGAAATGTCCGGGGACGGCACGGGGACGGGGGTAGATCACCCTTTAAGCAAGAATAGCCTTATTAGTCAAAATGAGGAGAACAAGAGAGGAGACGAGAGGTTGCATGCGGAACGGATGAAGTGGAGGCGAACGGGGGAAAGGGAGCTTTGAAAGGGTGACAGAGGATGGACAGATCGTCCCTCTGCGTGTCCAGGGTCTGGGGAAAGGGGAATATTTCTTGGGGGGGAGGGGGTGTGTGTAAGTTTGTGGGGGACGAAGGAAGAGTGAGAGCCCTGAGGTACGTTTCCCTCTCCCCTCCGCCTGTGAGCTTAACCACAACAGCAGTGAGTTAATCAAAGCGGAAGAATGGGGAAATCGCGACGAGAACAGTTTTGCGGGTGTCCCGCCCCACGGTTCCGAACCATGGGCGGCGAAGGGGGGTGGGGGGTGGGAACGTGAGAATGTACGTATTGCCCTTGTTGGGAAAGTAAAATGGAGCTAGGGGAGACGGAAGAGAAAGGTACAAGATGCAAATGCGGCGGGAGAGCGCTAGGATAGGGAAGCGAATTTGGTGTCTGGAGCGGGTGGAGACCGGCGGACCGGCGATGATACCGCACGCGGAAGTGAGCAACGGGGAGCCCGGGTCAATACCCAGCGACGAAGGTCGCAGGAGAGCAGGGCGGAGGGCGGCGGGCGGTAAGGATAACGGGGGTCAGATCTCAATAACAAGGTGTAACATCTGACGGGGACCAATTAGAGTTGAGTGGGAAAGGTGCTCTTTGCGAGTTTGCTGTCCCTTGCGCGCCGTCAATGATTCTGTCATACATGTGGAACGGTTCTCTGGCGAAAATTCGCGGATCTTCTGCAAGAGATCAGCCTCACCCGGCGCGCCGTCCATGACGAAGGAGGATGCGAAAGTAGATCGCAGTGGCGCCCCCCCCCGTGGGACCAGAGCTGCCCCCATCCGATGTTCTGTCCCGAAGGCTGAACCTAAAGACACTAGCGTGGGCGAGTTGAGCCGCAGCGCCGGCGAGTGTCTGTCTCTGAAGCGGGAGCCCCGTGTCAGAGGCACTGCTCCCTTTGCTCCGCCCAATGTTGCCGCCACCGCCCAGGCACACATCAGCATAACTAGCGTGGTCTCGGTATTCGACTTCGGGCTGCGCGTCCCCAGGCCATGGATAGGAGTGAGCGAACCTCCCCCCACTTGGCGCCAGAGGCTAGCGCCAGGACGAACGGAAGTTGAGATTTGATGTCTCTCGTGCATGTCCTTGGGATCCCCTTTTGTCCCCACCCTCTTCTCCTCACAAGATCTGTACAGTAAGCATAGCCCCATGCGGGGTATTGTGGATTTTCTGTGTCCAATCTTATATGCAAATTCTTTTTTCTGAGATTTTTTTGGGGGGTGGGAGGGGTGTGGGGTGTGGGCGTGTGTCACGCTTGGTAATCCAGACAAGGTTTTCTTTCCTTTAGAAAGTCTCGAGGAGGTTCCGTAGGAGCGGTTGATATGGCGGGTCACCGATGTCATCATAGGCCGACAATCGTCGGACGAGCGCCGATGGGCTGAATAACACAGATCTTCGCCTAATGCTATGGGCAGAAGTTCGTACTTGAATATCGTGGAGCTGCCTTGACGCAAAGGTCTTGCTTGCGAGCTCTGTTCACTTGGGGCCATGTGTAAGTAAGATTCACTAAAACATTTGACGGCTATTGCTACATGTTTTCGTGGGGATTGACAGTTGCATACGGAGTGGGTTGTACAACCCAAATTCTCACAGATCCCTGCCCAGATAATAATATCTTCCCGGATCCAATATTCCTTCGCGGGCTCAGGGTGCAGGCGGCCTGCTTGGACCGGGCAGGTGTGCAGGTATAAGTACAATCTCCACTCAGGTCGTAAGCGGGATAGCTCGGTCATGGTACCCGAGTAGCATTTTGAGGGCAGAAACTCGTGTTGGCGACGGATCGCTGCCCGTAACATCCGGCTGGGGTACTCTCTCCCATATCTGGGGTAAGAAACGAGCGATGTGAATCGCCCCAAGTACAATACATATCGCTTCACAGGCAAGAAGAGGCCGGGCTACATGGTGGGGGATCTATGCGGACGATCAAGACTCTGGGCAGACCACAGCTTTCCGTCGCATGCGCTCTAAAACAGGTTTGGGACTCTCATCGACAGTATGGGATCGCGGTTGAAAGGAAGACCAGACACCTTACCGACTCGTTCGGGGCCGTTGGTCGGTGACGGGCTCCTGTCACGCCCCGTGGAGGCCACCACTTTGAGAGGCGCGCCCGCCATGCGGGACTGACGTTGGTGCGCATCTATACCAAAAGCGGGAAGAGTGAAGGTTCTACTGGATTTGAGGCCTGTGCAGAACCAGACTCTGCAATGCTCTTCTCTCGCATAATTGGTTACGATGACTTACCAGCAACAGGTTTTGGCTCACACCCTCGCTTCTCGCCAGCAAACGTGTCATGGTCCAGGTTCAAGCTCGTATGGTTCGCCGGAGATGACTCGCCAATTCATCCGGTGGACGCCCTTTCTTTTCGGGCAAAATGTGACGGTTCGAGGAGGGGTTAGCAGGCCAGCCATTTGGATGCTGACGAAAAATCCCCGTAGAGGGTGTCACCCTCTCCGAGGAAATGCTTCATCTCGCATCCGCATAGGCAGAATTCCTTCCGTCCGGCGGCGCGTTGTGTGACAAACGGCAATCCCGCTGTTCATTTTCTCCCTGAGCATTGCATCGGATTGACAAATTTGGCGGTCCTCGTAATATCCTTCACGGCAACCTAGTACGACGTGGTCGCCCAGGTGGTAGTCCGCAGGTCTTGCTATCCGCGAGACGATCGTAGGAACGAAAGCCGCTCGTCAGAGCGATGGACAGAAACAACCCCACTATGTCGACGAGCGTCTGGACTAGTCGTCAAGCGACACAATGTCTCCACGGTTTGACGCTGGTGTGAGAGACGAAGCAGGCCCCGCCTTCCAGATCGGCTTCCATCTCCCCGGACCTCATGCAGCGGAGATCAACAGCATCCCGATCGGATTGTGTACCTCTGCGAACCCCGGACGAGTGAGGGGGCGAAGCCCACTGCTGGGCGTTTGTTGGGTGCAACGGCGAGCTAACGTATTGTTGTCGGCTGAAGTGCAAGGGGTGCGACGGCCTCGGGCCAGCCACTTGGGGGGGAGGGCTACCTCAAGGGGTTACGGAATGGCGTGGTTCCCGCGATGCGAGGGGGCGCCAAGTACATTTCCTCCGCCTATCCGTGTCATCGAGCATGGAGGCGGCGATGGGACTGATCGTGTGGAGGAAAGCGAGACGGTGGAGTGATCCGCGGACGTGGAGGACCCGGACGACTTTTATACTAGCTTCGATCCCCCCATCCCCATCCCATCCAAACCAGGCACATACCCCATTTCCGTGGAGCTCCTTTGGCTTGACGCCGTGCAAGTGAATCCCCGAAAACGCCCTGTGCGGAGATACAAAAGCGCAGGTCATGTACCGGCTTGGATAAGTCGGGTGTGGTGCAGGCTGTCAGAGGATGCCGTCTGATCCGAGTTGGTGTGACGTCGTTGAGAGTCCGTGCCAAGGACCGTGGTTGCCGTCTTATCCAAGGCCCCACATCACCGATGCTGTAATCCTCTTTCATTCGTCCGCGAGAGATTAACCGATGCACCGGCTGAACAAGTACCGATACAGAGATTTTATGAACAGAGGGACCCCGTCATGCGTCAAGAGGCATAACAGGGCTTGATGACTTTGGCGAAGTCGATGGGGACCAACACGCCCTCGGTGGCCTCACATACCTTTTTCAGACATCAGATCCAGAAAGCCCCATTCAGAATCTCCGTCGAGGCGTTTCATGCCCCACCATCGACCTTTGTTTGGACGACAAGCTGGACTCTCTTTGGCCCCGAGATAGCCATATGCACTGCGCATATCCCTTGACAAAGTTCCGAGGAAAAGTAACATATTTCAAGGGTATAATATTACGCCGTAATATACCCGGCATTGGCAGGGTCCCATTTGGCTGTGCCTTCCAGAGTGCTCTTCGCAAACCCACGGCCACCTGCGGCCGGGAAACCTTCCCTCCCATGCACGATTTGGTAAGCTTCCGTCCCGAGAACGTGTATCGCCAAGGTATCGCCAAGGTAGACTACCAAGAGAAACAGGGCTGTGCGGGCGGCTGATGCCCAGGCTCGGTACTTGCGAGGACCCGTGCCCTCAATCGACCAGGGGTGGCGAGGATGGGCGGCTGGAGGCCAATCGGCCGCGCTGGCCAAGACGGAGCATTCATTGCATCACTGCCGATCGATCCGGCATGTCCACGTGTGAAAGCCTTGGGTCCCATTTCGCCCAGAAGTGTTCGGCCGAGGCATCCAGACGTCTGTTGACGACAAACGTTCGCTGGATGAGGCTGGAGGGAAGCTCCCAGAAGATGTTCGTGGACCGCTTCCGTTCGCCAGAGCTGTCTCCACGCCAAGGCCGAGATCATCTGGCCAGCTGTGCTCACCCCGCATTCGCGGGTCAGAAGATGCGCCATTGAAGGGCCAGAAAGCAGCGACGTGCGGGGCCACCTGAGATGAATGGGCCCATCTTGCTCCACCGGAAGCTCCTTCGCAACCACAGTTTCTCCCGTCTGCCCGACGTGGAGAATGTTTTTCTCCACAGAGCTAATCCTAAGTGCTCCTCTGAAATTTTCGGGCCCACCGTGTGTTGCATCGCCGGAGGAGTCGCCGTGTTTGGGAACAGTCTGATCTCGATTGTCGCCATCACCATCTACCATATTGGCTTTGGATGTGCAGAACCGTCTCTTGCCTCGAACCGGAAGGGTTGTCAAACTACGTAGATAAGGCATGTTCCTGTTTGGTAGTAGTAGGTTTGCCTCGCGCTCTGATGTAAAAGACCCGCATATCCGTACAAGGCTAAGTTTACACGTACTGGGGCCTCGTGGCGGATATGTACACTCGTGTTTGCAAAGTGCGACGTCCCTTTAACAGGTGCGGATACGTCGCAAGAAGCAAACCCCCATGCCGCTTCCACTGTTTCTTACCCCTCACGATCTCCACTTGCCCTTCGTCCTAGCGCCGTTCTGACCCCAACAACGCTTGTACTAGCGCTCTCAGACCTGAAGCTCATGAACCATCGGCCCGTCTTCTTGGTATAGTTCACACCCTCCCCCGTTCCATTCAACGTTCTTTGCAGTAGTCCCCGTCATGCCCGGCCGTGGCATCCCTGGCGCCATTGATGCTTTCGGGCAGTGTCGTTGTGATGATGATGCCATCCGCGCGAACACTAGTGGTAACGCCTTTGCTGCCCCTGCGCCAGTGCGACTGCTCCGCGTAGTATATTCTGTATAATTGGCGTCTAGAAGTCAGGCCTTGCCCGTAACGATCTAGGGAACCTAGGATCAATAATGGGTCGCTTCAAAACGTGGCTGCCCCTGATTTACCTCGAATAAGGACATCTCTCGGCCCTCCCACGTCCGAGTCGGCAGGACGGGAGGTTTCACTTCAACACTTTCCATTGTCCTCAAACACGTCCGCCGTCATCCAGCTCTCCCCCTGCCACCTTTCATTTTGATCCTGTACGGCTCCGTTTCCATCACATTGACGATCAGCACCTGATCGGTGCCCTTTTTCAGTCCCCCGCGGCTTCAACCAGCGAGAGAAGTTAGGCGGTGTCGTCCTGCTAATCTAAAATGTGGAAATGCAGCGCACGGTTAATGTATGTGCCAGGAAAGACAAGGACCTGCCGCGGAGCAACTTCGTTTGCTTGTTAGACGGATCCATTGTACCGTGACAGTTGTTTGGGTTACGATGACGGACTAAGCGCTGCGGCGTTGCCTTCTTAGTACCGTTTACGCATATGTAGGGCGGGAGGATTGGGACCCGAACCGGGGGAACTCAACCCGAACACCGTCGGCGAGGCCACGAGCCGCCGTGTTGTTGAGGGACGACGGTGCACTTGTGAGGTTGCCCTATTTGCCATCTCAATGTTGGAGCGTACGATCTCGCCCTACGGACTTCGTCCCGCTTGGCCCTCAAAATGAGCGAGAAAACGTGAGATGGCTGCCAGTGGGAGCCCGCTGTGTCCTCTGTGCCCTCCGGGTTTGGAATGCATCTGTCCTAGTGTTGGACGGTAGAATCGGCTTAGCCAAAATCTAGGTCTGCAGAGGCATTCGCTACGAATGATAAAATCAGTAAAGCCTCACTCATGCAACTTAACGCAACCTTAGCGGAGTGGGCTTCCAAACCAAGCTAACCTCCTCACTCCTCTTCGGGAGGTCGCGGTGCGCAAAGCCTATCCTCTTCAAAGCATTCCATCGAAGAGCGCCGTGGCAACGCGGCGAACTAAGAATGTTGTCTCGCGAGCCCTACTCCAAAGGCCAGCTCTGCCGCGGTGCCTAGACATGAACCACGATGAGGTGGGGTATGAGTCTAGAGCCTCTTCTCCCTATATTTCATTTATGGAATGATGGCCGATAGGATTAGGATTGTGAGTGAGATAAGTACCACGCCAGAGTGTCGTCAGTGTGATTTGTGTCCTGGACAGCGGTATAGGAGAAATTTATTTCCCAGGGCAGCGGGCACATAAGAACTAGGGGGTGTATCCGGTCGTGGACTTAAAGATGAACCCCATAGTTTGGCCCGGGACCAAGGTGATGTAGTGCATCATGCCGCTATCTGAACTGCGGTCGACCCATGAACAGCGAGTGGGTGACACAACAGAACACCAAACCCGTATCTTGACGGCTCCCCGCTGTTTGACCTCGGCACCATACAATCATGCTCGTCCACGTTCCTTGCCCGATATTCCTGGGTATGTCGTAGTACCCCAGGGACACAGCTGAGCCCACCACGAAACCACCATTCACGTACCATTTTCGGTATTCATTAAGGGCCTTCTGTGAAGACAACCAAAAGGACCCAGACGTCCGAATCGCTGGGATAATATCATACAAAAAAGGTACAGGATAATCCCTCACCAATCGCTGCTCGCCCTGAAACCCACATCCGTGGGTTCAATTCTTACAGGCACCCCAAACTCCCACATCGCCTTGGACCTCCATCTGCCACTAATCTCCTTCACCTATGGGATGCAGAACTCGATCCAACTCCCAAGGTACGCGAGGCTCTGCCCTGATTCCTCCTTCGCTCTGTAGATCTCCTCGAACTCGCGGTAGTTCAGCTTTCCGAAGCCGTCCCTCTCGATAGCCTCTTCCTCCGCCTTGTTCAGCCGCTTCCACTTGGCAAGGAGTTCAGGGTTAGGAATGTTTTCTTTCGCCTTGGACTTCTGGAGCCGGTGATCGGGTCTGCGCGACGATGGGGATAAGGCCGGAATGTCAGCGTCGCTGTTGGGCCGGAACTGAGGAAGCGTCGGGTCGCGGTATTCCTCATCCTCAGTTTCCTCCGGAGTTTCCGTCTCATTCGCGCCGGTCTTCTTGATGTCCTCATCTGGAGTTTCAATCGACTCCTCGGATGTTGTATCCGTTTGCTCTTGCTTCTCAGAAGCAGCGGGATCCTCTGATACTGTGTTTGAGGGGCTCTCTCCCGTAGGTCCCTCCTCTGTTGTCGCATCCGTATCACCTGCCTCCTCTGGGAGCTCAAAGGCCGCAATTTCGTCTGCGTACTTCTCCCTCTCATCACTAGTCTCCGCCACCTCCATAGCTAGGTCCTCTTTCTTCTTGAAGAGGTGGTCTAGCATTTCGTTAAACGCCTGTTGCGCAATCTGGTAAAGGATCTCCTTCCCGGCGTCCCTCTCGGCGTCGGGGATGTCCATGCCGCCCCATCGCTCGGGTACTGTCCGAGACGACGTCGACACGTTCGATCGCGTTTCCACGTCATCAGCGTCCCCGGCGAACCTGACCTTGGAGCTCGATCTTGACCTCGGTGACAGAATGGGCGCCTCCGGCTCTGCCTCGCGCTCTTTGGCCCGCTCTAAGTCCTCGAGGGTACGCGCCAAAATATCATCATCCTCATGCCATTGACGTGGCGGTCTCCCACCCTCTTCCTCGTCGAGGTAAAAGTGTCGTCTCCTCCATCGCTCATGCAGCTGCCTCCTCGCACGTCTCCTAGCAGAGCGCTCTTGCTCTGGGCTATCCAGTGGGTCGGCCGCCGTGACGCTAACGTGGACCTCACCTTCACCATCATCTGGTATTGTAATTTGCACAGCCTGGACACGACGCGTCTGAGTGGTCGTACCATCATCCTGGTGATTCCCCGACCCCGATGGGGTTGCTTGATTCCCTTGACCGTTTTCCCTGGTGGAGGATGATGCACCGTGGTCATGGTTCACACCCCGACTGCCGCCGCCTGCAGACTCGCCTTCTGGCCGTGACGACTGGGCGTTCTCCGATGTGTTGTTCACATTTTGGCGAGGAGAAAACGCACCGTCCGCTTCCAGTCTCGCGAGAATAGCTTGAATCGCAGAAACGTTTACCAGAGGGTCGAGGAGACTCTCTGCATATGGGGCAGGCACGCTAACTTGGAAGGTCTCGGCGTTCTCGGATCCGCTCACGTATAGTCGGCTAAGGACCTGTCTCCTCGACGCCGTATCCCCACGCTCCTCCCTCACTGCATGAGTCCTGCCGGTAGGCAGGTCAACGTGCCCGTTAGGGTGATAGACTTTACCCTGCAACCTGTCGGCGTCATCCTCCGGCTGCGGCATCCTGGTAACCTCTCTCCCGAAAAGGCTGCTGATGGGCTGTCTACCGGCAACCAATTGCTGAGCCTCCGTACTAGAGATGACCTGGTCGTCAAGACCGTCAAGAACGTCCTTGTGCATCTCCTTGAAGAGAACGTAGTACGCCCGGAACATTCTCAGGCAATCTCTCCGGTCGATATACCCATCGCCGTCGAGGTCATAGCCCTTGAAAATTCGCTCCAGCTTGTCACGTCGGTTCCTAAACGCAACGCCGTGGAGGAACTCGGTGAAACCGATGAGACCATCGTTGTTCGTGTCGTAGAAGTCAAACATTCGTTCGTGGATCAGGTTAGGGGCCATGTGTTGAGAGCCTCCGGACGGAATCAAGCATCGCTCAAAGGTCTTGCGGTCCATGGCGAGGCAGAGCTCATCTGGATCGAGTCTCCATTCGGTGGCCGCCATGTACGTCCACTGTTCCCAGTACGCCTCCAACTCTGGGCGCTCAAAACCGGTTTCTCGTGATAGCTTCGCCATGAGATTCTTAGTGAGTGTCCGGTTCACATTATCCGGGTCACCCGTGTACCACACGGGCTGCATCTGCCTGAGACTCGACGGTGGGGCGGGGACCTTGATCTTGTAGAAGATGTGCGTTTTGTAGTGGAGGCCTTGGGCCTCGCAAGATTCGCAGAGGTCAAAGTCGGCGCAAGTGGCACATCGATAGCGGATGCCGCGGATGGGCGCCATACTACATGCATTGCACTGACATCCTCGATGGATACAGGCATTGCGCCTGGAATTATCCTCTGAGACGCGGAACAAGAGGGTGACGATATTGTGGCCAGCACGCTGGGGCTGTGGCTCATTATACCAATCATCCATGCCGTCGACCACCGTCTCGATCTCTTGGGCAATTTGCTCGGCCGCTCCCTCGTCAGTCGATGTTGTAGACGGCGCCGGGCTAGAGTTTCGGGGGGCTGGGGTCGAACGGGACCGACGTCGGGTGTTCCTTCGGGGCCGTCTGATGGCGTTGCTGCGGTGTAGTCCGCCTGACGCCTGTCCAAACTCGTAGGCGTGTCCATGATAAAAGTAGTAGCCCGCGGACGCGACGACGGCGGCGGAGAGAACGGCCGCGATAGCCAAGCGAGGACGGTTCAACGCATCATGGGACGGCATCGAAAACCACATAGTGGGTGGTCCAGCCGTGGCTACCTGGTTGCGGTCATGAAATAAGTGGATGTTCGTCGAAATACGTGACAGTTCGGGGTATCCCAGCAGGGCAATTTGAAGTGTTGGTAAGCTCTATTGGAGCTTGCCAAGTGCGGACTGGCCCGATGCGATGCTTATGCTTGCGGAATTCTGCCGGGCGGTAAGAAAGTACAGTGGTAAATTAACAGTGTATCTAATGTTATGCACTGTAAATATCGATGGATCGACTCATGCTTGCAGTTGTGCGCAGCTGGTCCAAGCACAGGCGCATCCAAGCCCAACATTAACAAGCATCGGATCGGATGACGCAACTCGGTGCCTCTTCTCTACAGCGGTTTCGGTCCCCGTTTCAATGTTCCGGCTTCTGCGGGACATAATTCTCGGGGGATAAAACGTCGTACCAATTGGCGTCTGGCGCGCCGCATTCCGTGTTCTATCAACAGCATATCTAATGAGCCAGGACCTCTTATCCGCTAGGATGGCACCTGGCGAGACGACCCCTCTCATATCCACTGTCCGGGTTGGCAGCCCGCCTCCGCGCTACCGCCATGGCGTCCTCCGCCGCTTCTGCACCATTGCTCTCACATCGACTCTTGTATATATTTTCATATCCTTCATCATCCTACTTATCATTGATGTGCCGGAGCACCGTAGCCACGGCGACAGGTGGCCACTAAGTCGGTCATCAGACCCCGTGTCGCACCATCAACTGAGGGAGCTTCTGTTGAGGACACCATCGGCGGAGAGCGCAGAGGAGTGGAGTCGGTATTACACCTCCGGGGACCACATCGCGGGGAGGAATTATTCCCAGGTCTGCCCCGTTTCGGCGTCTCCACTCTTTACGGTTGCGGGCGCTAACGGCACGTAGGCCATTTGGACCCAGCAGCGCTGGGAGGAATGGGGGATAAGGTCGCATATAACATCTTATGACATCTACCTCAACTACCCGGAAGACCACGGCCTATCACTGTTGACGAAGACGGAGGAAGATGAGGCGCAGTCGTGGAAGGTTGAATTCAAGGCCTCTCTGGAAGAGGACGTCCTCGACGTGGACCCCACCACCGGCCGCGATGACAGGATCCCTACTTTCCATGGCTACTCGGCAAGCGGGAATGTCACCGCGCGCTTTGTGTTCGTCAACTACGGGACGTACCAGGACTACGAGGACCTTGTGAAAGCGAATATTAGCCTCGATGGGAAGATCGCGATCGCTAAGTACGGGTACGTCTTCCGAGGCCTGAAGGTCAAGAGGGCGCAGGAGCTGGGGATGGTTGCATGTTTAATTTATAGTGACCCTGGCGACGATGGCGAGTTTACTGAGGAGAATGGCTATGAAGTCTATCCAGAGGGCGTGGCGCGGCAGCCGAGCAGTGTCCAGCGTGGTAGCGCCCTGTTCCTTAGTATCCAACCAGGAGACCCGTAAGTCGCCTAGCCTGTAAGAGCTCGGACTGGTAACTGACTGTTTTGCAGGACTACCCCGGGTTACCCTTCAAAGCCCGGCGTTCCCCGGCTATCCCCTGATGATAGTACGGCCCAGATCCCGTCGATACCAATTTCTTATGCGGATGCCCTCCCTATTTTAAAGGCCCTTAACGGCCACGGTCCCAAGCCTTCTGATCTTAACAAGTGGTGGCAGCAGAACCTGGGTCTTAGCTACAAGGGCGTCGAGTACAACGTCGGCCCGAGCCCCGACAACCTCGTCCTCAACCTCTACAACCAGCAGAACTACACCACGACTCCTGTCTGGAACGTCCTCGGCGTCATTAATGGTACCATTCCCAACGAGGTTGTTGTTATTGGCAACCACCGCGATGCCTGGATCGTCGGCGGCGCCGGCGACCCTAACAGCGGCTCCTCCATCCTCAACGAGGTCGTCCGCAGTTACGGCAAGGCGCTGGCCAAGGGTTGGAAGCCCCTTCGCACTATTGTCTTCGCAAGCTGGGACGCCGAAGAGTATGGGCTCATCGGCAGCACTGAGTGGGTGGAGGAATACCTCCCCTGGCTCCAGGATGCGAACGTTGCATACTTGAACGTCGATGTAGGGGTGAGTGGGCCGCACTTCAAGGTGTCTGCCGCGCCGCTGCTACATGACGTCCTACGGAAGGTGACAGAGATCGTGCCGTCCCCGAACCAAACAGTTTCGGGGCAGACGGTGGCCGATACGTGGGACGGGAGGATAAGCACAATGGGGAGTGGAAGCGATTTCACAGCGTTCCAGGACTACGCGGGAATTGCGTCGCTGGACATGGGCTTCAATGGCGACGCTGAGACGGCATACCACTACCACTCCAACTACGACAGTTTCTACTGGATGAGCCACTTTGGGGATCCCGGCTTCGTGTACCACGAGACCATGTCCCAGATCCTCAACATCCTGATCGCAGAGCTGACCAATACCGCCGTGCTCCAGTTCTACGCCACAACGTATGCGACAGAGCTGGATGGGTACCTCGACGAAGTTGAGAACGCGCTCGAGACGGGGTATTTCACTGCCGATTTCTTCACGGAAGAGGACGCAGTGTCAGCTCTGAGGGCCGTCGACACCGGTTCAGAGGAGAGGGGTGATGTCGCCACCTTCCGCGCACACCTCCATCGTCTTCGCTCTTCCATCTCCGACATGCGTAGGGAGGCGGTGAAAGTCGATGAGGATGCACAGTGGTGCCGCGAGCGCGTGGATGAGGGCATCCCTTGGTGGAAGTTTTGGGACCGGATCCGCCTCAGCGTCCTCTTGACACGCACGAACCTGCGATATAAGCAGTTGGAGAGGGCGTTCTTGTACGAGGGTGGATTGGATGGGCGGAACTGGTTTAAACATGTTGTTTTTGCGCCGGGTTTGTGGACTGGGTACTCTGGTGGTGAGTTTTTTCATTTTTCTTCGTTCAGTGACGAATGTGGGTTGGACTTGTGAGCTTGTTGCTGACACCTGTAGCTGTTTACCCCGGGCTGCTGGAGAGTATTGAGGCGAAGGACTTTGCGAATGCCGTGAAGTGGGCTGGGATTATTGAGGGTTGTATCAAGGATGCTACCGGTATTTTGAAGGGTTAGACTATGTGTCTGGCGATTCCCTATTCAGTTTTTAGCTGGTTGAGCTCACTGGATTGGTTATATTCGTGACGAAGGCGGATTCTTTCTTGCGTTTTATGTGGACGATACTATGCCCATGGCTATGAGATATAAAACACTATACATGCTTCTGAAGTACGGCGGTCACCGCAACTCCACCGCCATTTCCAAACTGTCCTCAATGTCGATGGAGGAGACGTCAATTTGTCTACGATTTGTGTTGATGTCCGTTGACGGTACAACTGCCGCCACTTGGTGGCGGCTTCGCATTGACCGTCGTCGTGTTAGTGAAACATGGACCCAGGTGTACCCCTGTCATTAAGATCCTCTCATAAGACACGTCCCGAGTGAACCACCCCATTCTTCTTGTTTCTGCGAATTCTTTATTCCTGCCTTAACTCATCATAAGGCGTGACATCTGTGTTTCTACACCAAAGAACGTGGTCGGAATCTGCTACTCGAAACAATCCGGGCCCCCCTCCCGTCGAAAGCGTATAAGTGGCACCATGTCTGACGCCGACAGAACGCCCCGCGCCCGCCGCACCATCTCAGGTCGCAACTCGGCGCGCTCAAGCGGGCTTTATGAGGCGAGGGTTGGCCATGGATATGGTCAGCTGCAGCCGGGGTATGCCCAGCAGCCGCAACCAGGACATCAAGGTTCTGGCTACGACTCACAGCGCGGTCTGAGGCCCATGGACTCGCGCTTCTCGCTGAATGAGCACTTTGCGTCTACGAGGAGGGAGTATGAATTTGGGGACGACGACGCGCTGTCTGTCTTTGGGGGACGGTCTGTGTCAATGGTGTCGAGGAGCGAGGTGCAGGTCGAGGATGAGGCAGAGGATCTTGAGGTCGTCGCGCCGGGCGAGGAGACAAGTGTGAAGGATGATGAAGAGAGCGATGAGGACGGAGATGCAGACTTTTATGAGATCCTTTGCGTGCCGAGAGGAAATCCCACAACGGAGGAGGTGAGGAGGGCTTACTTCAGGTGGTTTGAATTGCTGTACGCTCCTTCACACGTGGAAGACGTCGCTCGGGAGTACTTCGAGAAGGTACAAGAGGCGTTCGAGACTCTTGTGGACGGGAGGAGGAGAAGCGAATACGATTCTTTCCTGGGACACCCTTCACCGCTGAAGAACGCGGCTGGGGTAGGCTCGGATCTAGGGATGAGGGTCGAAGCTTCGGGGCGCAAGGGCGTCAGGCCGGTGGATTTCATGCTGGGCCACGTAGTTTCCATGGGGTTACCGAGTTTGGGGAGAGTCACTGAGGAGAAGATCCGACGGATTCAGGGACTTCTATCACGGATGAGAAAGGACAAAACAGTCCCATCGGAGAAGTCATGGCAGGGATACACGGCCATCGTTACGCCACCCCCGACTGTGACGGTTTCCGGATACACCTACGGTCTCGCGGAGGGGGCATCATCCATGAACCTCACGCAGCAGTATCACCCGCTGCTCCATACCCTCCCGCCCCACAAATCGCAGTTACTCAGGAACCTCTGTCCTGTTGCAACGCTCAATTTCCACCAGGACTTCCTCACCACGGACCCAGCCTCCGGCACAGTCCAGAGCTCCGCAGCCGCGGAGGTGGAATCTGACCTTCTCCCGGCCGCGGCGCTGACCACCCGCCTGTCCCACTCCTCTGTCGTCAATGGCTCGCCAACAAGCGTGGGCGTCGGCATTACCGCAGATCGCTTTTTCCCGCGCCATCCTCAGGTGTCTCTCGCGGCGACTCGGGTATTGGGGGGCGGCGTAGCCTTTGCGCGGGTGGATAGCGGGGACTGGAGGGTGCGCGTTGACGAGACGTGTCGCTTCTTTGGGGAATTCTCACGCTTTAGCAGGAGGTTGTTGTTCGGGGGACTAGGTCCGCAGACGGCTTCATTTGAGGTCGGCTATACTCAGGGAGTACTCGGGAAGACTGTTCACCAACATGGCACCCTAGACATCTTGCGGCGAGAGAAAGCGGTCTTGGACCCGACGTCGTGGACCGCTTCGCTAGGCGGGACGGCGGACTCCCTCATTAGCTCGCTCCGCTACGCGATGGAGCTCTCCCGCTCCAAACTCGAGATCGAGCTCTGTGCGAACTCCCACGCAGATCACTACGTTGCGCTCCGCAACCTCTTCGAACTAGGCTCCTCCAGCTCCTCCCTAGGCTTAGAGCTATCCCTATCCCCGCGTGCCCTCCACCTCTCCTTTTCCTTCTCCCGTCTAAATCAGCGCTTCTCCCTGCCCATCTACGTGCTCCCGGTACCCCGTACCCTATTTCTCGCCGCGGCGGTCCCGATCCTCGTTTCTGCGGGATTGGCCTTCCTGCGCCGCAAGGGCCCGGCGAAAGCAAGGACGAAGAAGGGGGACAAACGGCGCAAGGCAGACGCGCTTACGTTCCTCCTCCACCGCTCGCTCACGCGGAAGCCCGACGCTTCGAAGGACAGTATCACTATCCTCTCGGCGAAGTACGGGGCTGTGGAGGACGGCTGGGCGGGCGAGGATGTGGCGGATGTGACCATCGCTCTCTCAGCCCTGGTGCGAGACGGAGAGGTCCGGATTCCGGCAGGGCTGAGGACGAGCAACTTACCGGGCTTCTGGGATCCAGCGCCGGGACGGGAAAAGGCACTTCGTGTTAGGTTCAAGGCTGGTGGGAGGGAGGGAACTGTGGAGGCGAAGGAGGAGGAGGGGCTCAGGATCCCGTAGGCGGGATAGAGGTCATCAAGGGTCTTACACTCCTGATTGAAATGATATGGCATATATATTTAATTATTTATGAAAAAGAATACACCCCTACTCCTGATTCTTCGTGGCATCGGGGCTATGACTTGCGGGCTTGCTTAGTGGATGGTGAATCGGCGGGCTAACAGACGGGGCACTTGCTATATAGTTCTTGGTTTCGTTCGCTTTGTCAACGGGCGTTTGGTCTAGGGGTATGACGTCAGTTTTGCATTGGGCCTATCTCCTGCCTACTGAAAGTCACGCGTTCGATTCGCGTAACGTCCATCAACTTTTTTTTTATCCTTGAATACTGAAGACGCTGGCCTTGCTGCCTGCTCCCGCTTCTTCCCTCCAGGTGGATTTACTGGTTGACTTGTGACAAGGTCAACGGTGCCTTTTTATGACCAAGCACTTGCCATCTTCGTTGTTGAGATAGTATAGTACTGGATGATAAATTCCGGGTTCACCGGGGTTTGTACCATGAGAACTGTTTAGAAAGTTCTCGATGGCGAATGCCAGTTAGGTACCGCTGTGCGTCAACAAACATTGTGCATTTGTTTCATTGCTGGTTTACCGACAGGCAACTTCACGGCACCCCCAACCAGGGATTACCCTGGGCGGTGCGGATTGGTCGACGTGCTCTCTCGGCGCCTTGGCTCGCAGTTCTATAATTGGAACGGTCGGTGCGACTGGCCAACCGGGCGGGCCAGCCTGCTCACTCGCATCGAGCGCCACGCTCGACAGGGTTCGACAGCGATTCTTCCGATTGCCTTCCGAGTCTGGTATGCTTCGAAGCTCGCATGCTAGCGTTGGCCTCTGCCGGGGAAGCGTACTGAGAAGGTTGACGGAGCCAATGAGCAGTGTTGCACAATTGCGTTCGCAATTTGTTTTGGTGACGGCAGGGCTGATCCTTCAGTGGTGCGTCGCGCGGAGTCGACGGCCGTCTTACGAGAAGCCTCCGCGCGGAACTTCAAGGCTTCTGTGTTACCAGGGTCGAGAGCGCCGAGCCAAGTAGAACAAGCATCTGCTGCTGCTGGCTAATGGCGTTGACTCTCGAATGCTGGCCGTTCGCACGAAGGTATGATTTCGATTGGCAAGCAATGGGGACGGTCGTGTTGGGCGCTGGAGGCGGAGCGGCTAGCGAGGGCCGAGGCCACATTGGCTTGCTCAGGGTTGGGCAGTGGCTGGGTTGGCTTGTTTCATGTTGCTGCATGTGGGTGTTGGCGCTCGTCCCGTCTCCCACCCGGGGTCCCAAAGTCACGCCCCGGGTCCCGCGCGGTATCAGAACCAGGAACCCTGGCGACACACTTTGCGCCGTCGCACTTTTCTCGTGACTCTAAGCGTCTCCCGCGTGCAGATGCATAGAATCACGGCCTCCTGCGATCGCTGGATGCAGAGGTGTGCTTCTGCGATCGTTGTAGAGGCAGTGGGTTGAGTCCGTGGATGCAGCTCTCGAGAGCCGTGTACACTTATATCTTGCGGGGACCACGCGAAAGGCGAAGGTGACCCCAACCCTGCGTGGCTGATCCGCCCCGCCTGTAACTCCCGCCAGCTCCTCCGTCATTTACTGGTGTTCCAATCCCACCTCAACCCCCAGATCCCACGAATTTGCTTCCCAATTTCTCCGCTTCTTTTCTTGGCTGCCTTGGGGAAACACTGCCTTCCGACCTCACACTCTCTTCATCCCGCCGCCGCCCCATTTCTCCTTCCCTTTTCTTTGCGACCCCTCGACCCTTCACCACTGCGACTTGGCCGAGTCCGCGCCCCCCGAGGCTCCCGAGGACCATTGTGTCGCACCAGTCTTCCCCTTCTTCTGTAGCCACGTTTCGCAGCGACCGGTCGACGTCGCTTCCGTTCTCGTCGCTCGTTCAGCCATCGCATCTCCGATAATAATCCAATTCTCCCCTTGGCGATCCAACCATTCTATCGTTTTCCACTTCTTCAACTGAAAGCCGCCTGGACGGCCCTTTCCGCGACGCAGTGACACGAATTGGCGCTGCTTTCTTTATCCGGCTAAGACGAACGCTTACGATTCCGCTTGCGGCTGCGGCCTGCCAGACGCCTGCATCCCTTACCGACCACTCTTCCCCTCTTGTTCCACGCTTTTCCGACGACGAAACGACTCAGGCGAAGACGGAACAAAAATACATATCAGCGTTATCGCACGGCGCAGGATATTGAGGCCGGTAAAGGCAAAGAATTTTTCCGCTGACCCATCACCAAAGAGCATTTCCGAGTCCGTCGCGCAGGGCGGCCTGTCTTTGTTTTCTCACCCCGCTTTTGGACCGATCTCCCCACTGCTCGCCGCCCCAACGTCGGAAGCCTGCGGGTGGCTTCTTCGGGTCTCAAGCCAACACGGAAGGGCTGCCAGCACACTGGGTGGGGAGATCCGCGGATGCCCATGCCCATCGACATCGTTCCGCGCAACTAAGTAATCCTGCGACATCACGGTTGTTGTCCCGACTCGGATAATGACAACAGTCATGTCTTCCACATCCCCCACCACGTCTCCCCCGGCTGTGCCATCGCCGGGCTCTTCTGCAAGCCACACTGCTTTACCCCCGCTGATCACCTCGCCTCCAAACCGCCGATCCACAATACCAAGGCCCATGTCGCACGCCTCTAAGCACAGGCTGTCTCAGTACTCGACTGGTTCCGCCGCCTCGCGGTCTCGCCCGGTCTCACATATATTCCCCATCTACCCGTCCAGCCTGCCATATACTCAGGTGCGCGACTTTGCATACCCGCCGGCTCACCAGCTGCACTATGGCCCCCCTCCGGAGCCATCCCGGCCGCCGTCCGGCATGACCACTCCTGCGAGCGAGCATCGACGCCTCTCCGACTCTGCCGCTTCGTCGTGGGATGCCGGTGGCTGGATCTATGATTCATCCAAAAATGGCGGTGATATGCCCCCGATCCACCTCGGTGACGGCCCGCCGTGGAGCGAGGACGAGGACCTCCAAAGTCCCGTCGTCAGCTCTAGGCACCGCAAGCATAAGTCATCAGGATCCTACGGCAGGGGCAGGCATCACCATCACCATCACCATCACCACGGAGGATCTAGTGTCATGGACCCCGCAAACTACGACCCAGAGAGGGGCTTCTACGTGGACACTAGCGAGAATGGAGGGGAGCGTTATTACGTCAATCAGGGCGGCGAGGCTAATGGGCCTGGAGGCGAATATGTAACCTACCCTCCGAACCAAGCGAGGCACTCTAACATTCCATATCAACCTCACGATCAACCCCGCCAATACGACCAGGAGGGCTATGGTTCTGATGCGTCCAGCTGCTCGTCGCCTGGTTATGGGAACGAAGACCAGTCTCGCTATTCCCGAGATTATCAGTTCACCATCACGTCCCCGGACGAAGAGATGCATGGCAAGGCTGTTGCACTCTATGACTTTGAGCGCGAGAGTGAAAACGAATTGCCTTTAGTCGAGGGCCAAATCATCCTAATATCCTACCGCCACGGGGAGGGCTGGCTTGTGGCTCAGGATCCCAAGACGCAGGAAAGTGGACTGGTGCCCGAGGCGTACGTTCGGCTCCTTCGGGATATCGAAGGCGGGATGAATAGCCTTTCGAGTGCGTTGGGGGAAGGCTCGACCTCACCAAACGATGTTAGTACTCCAACTCAGGCGGAGCATGGCTACGGGCACACGCCCACCTCTAGCAGCGTATCAAACGGCTATCACCAGCCTGTCGTCTCGACCTTCTCGACGTCGAGCCGCGATTTCGACCCGTACCCAACCGGGGCGCTAGGAGCGGGGCAGACACCACCACAGGTAATCCACTACCACGGCCAAAGGGGCGGCAGCCAGGCCAATACGCCGACGCTCCTTAGCCACTACGACACGGGGGTAATACGGAGAGGGAGCACAGACGCTGTGCGACGAGGTAGTCAGGACAAAAGAGGCAGCGACGCGATGATGACGCCCGTCCCTGAGACTCTCCAAAACATGAAGATGAGCGAGACAAAGGAGGCGAAAGATGTCGACGCGATGGACACTGACCGGTAGCTCTGGTCGACGGTACCGATCAAGGGTTTGAAGGTGAGGTCTCCGTCTCCGGCGAGGCTGGCCTGACTGGGATCCGCCGAATGATAGTGGCCGGCAGATGCCCCGGGCTCATGAGGAATAGGGGTTATGAGAAAGTCATGTTGAAGTGAATTGACGAATGCAGGATGCCGGGGTGCTGGATGAACGCTACACTTGTACTATTTGAACAGCGGGAATTTGATTCATGGGTGGAGCGTCTTACGGCATGATTTTACGTTGGTCATTTAACCTGACTTGTTTTTGCTCTCCCTGCTGTCGAGTTTGGTACGTTTGTGTCGTCGTTTTGAGCTGGGTCCTCTCCACGCTCCCAACCCGTTTGTCAATCTCGGTATGTCCGACATTTACTCTTCTCTTGACATCCTGACCTCGAGACATTGAGGCCAAGATGGTGAAGGATGTCTGCTCGTCACGAACATACGAGTCTGCATCCACTCGAGCTATGAATCCGTCCCATACACACCACCGAGCGGACTGGGACTTCCGAATTTCCGGCACGTTGTTAGGGTAATACTTAGGAGGATCTTAACATCCCGGGCCTCCCCCTAGCAAAGAATGGATGGCAAAGCCGAGGGCCAACCGCTCTGGGAGTATCCGTCATGTTGAGCTGTCATCAGCTGCAGTTCTGCCTGCTCTAGGGTGGCGTTATCTCTGTTGTTTAAGGCGATAAAAACGGGAGAGCGCATGTATGATTTTCGTTGGAAGAGGGGAAATATATATGCTTCATTCACGCTCTTACCTGGTTTTTACACGGCCGACGCGTCGTGGGGAATCATGCATCCGGGTTCGTGCGACGGTGTCTTCGTATTGAAGTGTTGTTCCGGAAAGGCCTCTGGTGCTCGAATAAGGATTTGGTCCGATATTAAACAGAGATATATAGACTATCGAAACTCCAGCCTGATATTAAAGTGATGTACGCGAACTATAGCAATTGGGTGGACGGTATAATAGCTGGGGCATGGATACCCGGTGTTTGGGTTGCTGGTGTAAGTAGGTACTTGTAGCACAGGCGCCGCGACAAGAGTTTGGATAGATGGGGCTTAGAACAACGCGGTTTCGTCTCATTTCCGGAGAAGAACGCGCTCTACACGGCGCTGTCCCATGAAAGTGAGGAATTCTTGGAAATCCCGGATGACTTTGTACGGCCTTTCTTAGTGGGTGACAGTGTGGAATTGGCAGGAGGTGCTGAAAAATATTCCGGTACCAGCGCACTGACCAGGTACTCAATCCCAAACCGGCTTTGAGGTTGGCACGGCTGGTTCGTTCGTTCCCTCGTTGCCACCGCTACGCGCGAAGTAAACAAACCCAGGCTAGTAGTTCCCCTCTTCCACCCCAACCCGCGCCCCGGTTTTCACGAAAATCGGCCGACGCATCTCGTTCATTGGTGACAACAACTGCCAGAAGAGATTGGGCAAGGGTCGCCATTATTGGTCCCTCTTCTGACACCTGGGTCGATCTCGCTCGTAACATTCACGCTTCGGCGCTTCATATTGTTCTATCTCTGCTTGGGGCGACTGCACCATTCTGCGAGTGGACGTTGAACAGTTGTTTAGGACTGCGCTGAGCGCCCTGGTATTGGCACTTTTTTTGTTCGGGTTGATCTTGCATCGACTCTCGATAGAGTCAACGGACATGACCTTGGAGGACATCGCTGCTTAGCCAAAGAGCCTCGACATCACCGCAACATCGCCATTCGCGTCGACGGACCACCCACGATAACTCAACCCACAATGTCGTTCAGGCCACCAACCCTTCGACCCTCAAACACGGACTACCCCGCCTCCCCCATCGCCCGCCAGACCTCCACGACCTCCTCCTCTGCGTCATCCGGCTACTCCCTCGCCTCCGACTCCACCACCTCGTCGCGCTTCTCCGCGCTATCGAGCACATGCAACTCGCCGCGGCCGGGGCCCCCGCCGCTGCACAAGCGCGGGCAGAGTGATGTTGGCAGTCTAGCGCATGCATTCGAGACCATGGCTGGCGGAAGCCCTCCGAAGAAGGAGGGAGGCAACGTCTACGGGTCAGTAAGGCAGAGCTTGAGGCCGTTGCCGCAGGCGCCGGCACAGAACGGGGTTGCGCCGAGAGAAAGGGGGATGAGCGTTGACGTCGCGGCTGCGCCGTCACCGCCAAGACACCTGCTTCGTCACGAGAGAGGGCAAAGCATGGACGTTGGGCGAGATTTTTCCTCACCTACGAAGTATTCAAGTCCGTACGGGAGAGACACTACGCCCTCGCCAACTAAGCTTTCTCATCAGCATGAGAGAGGCATGAGCATTATTGACGCGACTCCCCCACCCACAAGATATTCGAGTCGATATGATGGGAGCACAACGCCCTCGCCAACGAAGTGTTCGCATCCACACGACAGGGGACCGAGCGTTGATGTCGCCCCGTCGCCACCGAGACACTCCCTCAACCAGCTTGAGCGCGGACAGACTTTTGATGCCTCAAGGCACGCCTCGCCCTCGACGCCCAGACACTCACTACAGCAGCATGAACGAGGCAAGAGCTTCGACCTGGGGAGGCTCTCTATGGCCCAGAGCGATGGCGCTAGTACGCCCGTATCTCCACCCCGACATCCTGCTCTCCGGCCGAACTCCATGCTCTTGACGCGCTCCGACTCGGTTAGTAGGGGAAGCGCCTCTCTCCCTACCTCGCACAGCTCGTCAGCTGTAGTACCCACGACAACACACCTCAGCAAGCCTGATCTCGAGAGGCTCGGACGATCCGCAACAAGCCAGCTCAAGACTCTATCAACGCTCGCGCAGTCCGAGTCGGCAGAGGACTTCACCATCACTTCTCCTGAGCAAGAAGTAACGGGTTTGCGAGGCCGCCGCCGGTTGCAGCGTTCTGCGCAGGGGCCCGGCGGCCGGGGTCTCACGAATGGAGGCTATGGCTGGGAAGGGCGCAACTGGATGGACAAGCAGCGCCAGTTCTTGCAGGCCTACGAGTACCTCTGCCACATTGGTGAGGCGAAAGAGTGGATAGAGGACATTATTAACAAGAGCATCCCTCCTATCGTGGAACTAGAGGAGGCACTGAGGGACGGCGTGACGCTCGCTGAAGTGGTGGAGGCCCTAAACCCTGAGAAGCGGTATCGCATCTTCCGACACCCACGACTACAGTACCGACACTCGGACAATATCGCCATCTTCTTCCGGTACCTTGACGAAGTGGAGCTGCCGGACCTGTTCCGCTTCGAACTAATCGACCTGTACGAGAAGAAGAACATTCCCAAGGTGATCTACTGCATCCACGCACTCTCGTGGCTGCTTTTCCGAAAGGGCATAGTTGACTTCCGCATCGGAAATCTTGTGGGCCAGCTCGAATTCGAGCACCACGAACTCGAGGCAATGCAGAAGGGGCTTGACAAGTTAGGCATCAACATGCCGAGCTTCGGCAATATGGGCGCTGACTTTGGCGTTGAGCCCGAACCAGAGCCGGAGGAGACTGAGGAGGAGAGGATTGACCGGGAGCTGGGAGAGAATGAGGCAATGATCGTTGATCTACAGGCACAGGTACGCGGCGCCGTGACACGGATGCGCCTGGGGACCGTCATGCAGGCGCTCTGGGACTCCGAAGACTGGATCATCGACCTCCAGTCACGCATCCGGGGCGACTTCATGCGACAAATTATAGGCTACCGACTTGAAATGCGGCGCTTCGCAGTCAACCTGCAGAGCGCCGCGCGTGGGTTCCTCGTCCGGCAGCGCCTGGCGAAAAGAGAGCGCTTCTTGGAGGCCATCGAACCGGACGTCCTCGAGCTGCAGAGCCTCATCCGGGCGCGGCGCGTCCGGAATAAGGTAGGCGGAGTGCGATCCCAGCTGGAGCAGCACGCGGGTCCCGTGAGGGAGATCCAGGCGTTAGCCAGGGGTTTGTTGGTCCGGAGGGCGAGGACGGCTCAGCGGGAAGAGGCGGTGCGCGAGTCGAAGGGCGTCGAGAGGTTGCAGGGCGCGATACGGGGACTACAGCTGAGGCGGGCTCTCGCCGAGGACCAGAGGCTCCTTCGCCGCCGGGAAGGAGAGATCACGGCCCTGCAGGCGTTCGCGAGGGCAGCGCTGACGAGGGGGCAGGTTGCGAACGAACGTGAGGAGCTCGAGTCGTTTGCCGACAAGTGGGTGGTGCTCCAAGCCCTGGCTAGAGGCAGCCTTGTTCGGAAGGGTATGGCGGAACTCAAGGCTGAGCTCAAGTCCTACAGCCCGCAGGTCACTCTCGTTCAAAGCTTCATTCGGGCAGCAGTCGTGCGGGGTGCCATCGCCATGGATATCGAGGCCCTGCAAGAACACGAGAAGTCTATTATTGATCTTCAGTCTCTCACTCGGGGTATGCTTCTGCGCCGGCAGCGAATGGAGGAACAAGAGCGTCTCGTCCGCCAGGAGGGGAAGATTCGCCGGCTCCAGGCCAACATGCGAGGATATCTCTACCGTCAACAGCACTCCGCGCTCCTTGAGGAATTGCACTCTCACACGCCCGAAATCACTGAGCTTCAGGCGCTCGCCCGAGCCATGCTCTTACGCGCCGAGGTCGCCGATATACTCGAACAACTTGACGCCGCTGAGGACTCTGTAATCGAATTCCAGGCCGCCGCGAAGGCCTTCCTCGTTCGGGGCAGGTTCGAGGAGAAGCGCCGCTACTTCAGGGAAAACATGCAAAAGGTTGTCAAGATCCAGAGCTTCGTGCGCGCCAAGATTCAGGGCGAGGCGTATAAGAGCCTGACGACAGGAAAGGACCCGCCTGTCGGAGCGGTGAAGAGCTTCGTGCACCTGCTCAATGACGGCGACTTCGATTTTAATGAGGAAGTGGAGTTCGAGCGTCTGCGCAAGACGGTTGTACAGCAGGTGCGGCAGAACGAGATGCTAGAGCAGTACATCGACCAGCTAGACATCAAGATCGCTCTGCTGGTGAAGAACAAGATCACGCTGGACGAGGTAGTGCGGCACCAGCACGCTCTGGGCGGCCACGCCGTGAACATGATCGCCAACTCGTCCATGGCGTCGGCAAATCAATTCGACCTCAAGGCGCTGAACAAGAGCTCGCGGCGCAAGCTCGAGTCGTACCAGCAGCTGTTCTTCAACCTGCAGACGCAGCCGCAGTACCTCGCGCGGCTGTTCCGGCGTATACGCGAGACGGGCATGGCGGAAAAGGAGAGCCGTCGCGTGGAGCTGCTGGTCATGAGCCTCTTTGGGTGGGCGCAGAAGAGACGCGAAGAATACTACCTGCTCAAACTCGTGGCGCGGTCGATCCGCGAGGAAGTCGAGGGGAGCCGCACGCTGCAGGACTACGCGCGCGGAAGCTACTTCTGGCCGAAGCTCGTGGCGAACTACACACGGTCGCCGCGTGACAGGAAGTACCTACGTGACCTGTTGTACCCCCTGATCCGCGACAACATAGTGGAGGATCCGGCCCTAGATCTTGAGAGCGACCCAATGCAAATCTACCGGTCAGCTATCAACAACGAGGAGCTGCGCACAGGACGGCCGAGCCACAGGCCGCTGGATGTGCCTCGTGAGGTGGCGATCAAAGACCCGGAGACGCGCGACCTCTTCATCGACCACCTGCGCGACCTGCGCGAGATTTGCGACCAGTTCCTCGCGGCATTTGAGGATCTCCTGCCCAAGCTGCCTTACGGTCTGCGGTTCCTCTGCAGGACCATGTTTGAGGCGCTGTGCGAACACTTCCCACGGGAGCCGCAGCATCAGGTCCTCTTTGTTGTCTCGAGCTGGCTCTGGCGCTTCTACCTATCACCAGCACTTACGGCGCCAGAGAGCAACGGGATCATCGAGCGCACGCTGAGTCCTTTGCAAAAGCGCAATCTCGGCGAGGTGGCCAAAGTACTGGGCCAGGCGACGACCGGACGTATGTTTGGAGGCGAGAACATCTACCTCCAGCCGCTGAACGCGTTCGTGGGAGACTGCGTGTCGCGGCTGAGTGCCATTATGGGCGAGCTCATCGCCGTACCGGACGCGGAGGCGACATTTGATATTGACGAGTTCAACGACCTGTACGCCAAGAACAAGCCAACTCTTTACATCAAGCTAGCAGATGTGTTTGCGATACATCGACTGGTGGCGGGCGAGGTGAGCGCGATATGTCCAGGTCGGGACGACGTGGTGCGCGAAATCCTACACGAGCTAGGCAGTGCTCAGAACAACGAGAGTGAGATGACAGCGCCGGCTGGCGGGAGCGACATCCAGATGTCCCTGACACCCAAGCTACACGATGTCGAAGACCCCGAAGCGGAAGTTAAGGCGTTGTTCATGGAGACGAAGCGGTGCGTGCTCTACATCATCCGCGTACAACAGGGGCCGAACCTGCTTGACATCTTGGTCAAGCCCGTTACCCCCGAGGACGAGGTGCGGTGGCGTCAGCTGCTGAGGGAGGACTTTTCGAGCGGTGAGGGGACGAGGGGCGCGTACTCTGATGCTAACATGGCGGACGTGACGCGCATGACGTACCACGAGCTAAAGAGGACGGCGCTGGAGAATGTGATGAGGCTAGAGCAGTGGGGCCGGATATCGAGGGGTAACAAATATCAGGATATCCTGAACGCCATTGCGGTGGATATCCGGACCAAGAGCCGGAGGCGCGTACAGAGGGGGAGGGAGCTGGAGGGGGTGAGGCTCACGCTAGCGAACTTACACGAGAAGGCGAAGTATCTGGAGCAGCAGAGGAAGAGCTACGATGATTATATCGAGTCGGCGATGGCGACACTACAAAAGAACAAGGGGTGAGACTTACTTATATCGCTTTCCTTTACTATATACCGATCTGGGTTTACTAACGAACTACGCAGCAAAAAACGCTTCCTACTTCCATTCACAAAGCAGTACAACCACCAGCGCGAGCTTGAGCGCTCGGGCCGTGTCCCCAAGTTCGGCTCCTACAAGTACTCCGCCCGTGCCCTCTCGGAGCGTGGGTGCATCGTCTCGTGGAAGGGCGTCTCGGAGCGCGACTGGGACAAGATCAACCTGACCATCTCGTGCGACGAAGTGGGCGTTTTCGTGATGGAGGGGAGCAGGGGGAGCATACAGATACCCGGGGCGAGCGCTGTGGTGTCGATTGAGGACTTGCTGACGGCGCAGTTTGAGGCGAGGCAGTTTATGGAAATTTTCGAAGGAGGGCTGAGGATGAATGTCAATTTGGTGTTGCATTTGCTTTATAAGAAGTTTTATAGGACGCAGTAAGGCGTCGGAGGAGTGTTGCCGGGAAGGAAGAAGAGGAGAGGGACGGGGATAGAGGGTGTGGTGCAATGGATGGGTGCTTTTGTTATAAGGGATGGGCATGAACATTCATGAGGGTAGGTAGTTTGGTGCTGGGGCATTGAAGGGTACAATTACATCTCGAGTCTGTTAATTCATGCATTCAGCTTCCCTCAGATTGCTCTTGTAGCGTATGGTTCCGTTGAACTGGGAACGAAGTGTGTCCTAAGCTGTGTTGGAGTATCAGGATCCGAGACCAAGAACAGAGGCGCGGCCGGCCGTATTGGAGGTCATGTTGGATGGATCGATATCCAAGGTCAAAGACCAAGAGGACAGCCGTTTTGGTTAAGTGCTCGACTGGGCATATGACTATCCTACGCGAACCTCATTACCCCGCACATATGGCCCCGAGGAGGAGTTGATAAGGAATCACAACGACCCTCTCTCGCTCGGCCAGTCCGCGGCGAGGAGCATCTTCACGCTCCCCACATGGGAAGTCGGAAGCGAAGGAAACCTGGAAGTGGCCACCTCTTAGGAGTATGCACTGGCTTCGGCTGCAACCTTGAGAGGCACCTTTGCAATAATATTGCTCATCCCTTCCTCAGAACGTGAGAGCATTTTGATCTATACAGTGCATCCATCCGTCAGATTTTTACTGCTGTCATACTCCATATTAGTCCTTCCTGGCCACTTACAAACTTCAATACGTAAGTCCGCGCTTGGGCTGGAGCAAGCCCCGCTGGGCCCGCCTCCCAGCTCATGCAGCCCGTGTAAGCCATACCCAATCAGCGCGCCGGGATAGTCATGTCCAGACTCGAAACGGCAGGCAAGAGAAACACACTCCCCGTGTTAGTGGTGTAACGCTGCATCTTGGCGACGAAGGCACTCCCAGTGCCAATGCACCAAGTTTCCTCTTTCTGTCTTTCGGAGGAGTTTTTAAAATTTTTATTGGGAGGCTCGGTGGGGATTGAGGCCTTTCTTCACCCTCCCCCCCTTCTCGGCGGGCACTCCCCTACCCCAACCTCTCTAAAGGACTTCCTCGGACTTGGAGAGGAGACAAACTTCTAGTCTCAAGGTCAAGACGTGTTCTTGAAATAGAACAACGCGTTGGCTCGTTCCTGAGGCCGCAACTCCGGTCTCGATTCACTCGCCACAAGAACGCGTTCCCCGCCGACCTCGCCGGGTCCCCGGCCTCCAGCCGTGGCGCCCGGCTTCGGGCACCGTGTTACGTAACGAGTGGCTTGCAAATGGGAGGGCCGAGGCCATCGAGGTGCGGCATACAGTACGGGTACGTTGAGGCTAGTGACACGAGCGAGGGGCGTAAACTCGACTAGCGCAGGAGAGCGGCATTTGCAGTGGTATTGGAGGGAGGGTGCGAAGCGAGGAAAGCTGGTCACGCGGGCCCCAAGCCTGGGCCTTCGAGCCAACGTCCGCTCGGGAGAGTTATGCTAGAAACGGGGCTTGCGGCGATGTTTGAATACTGACTCGCCTCTGATTTCCGAAACGGGCTGCTTATCTCGTGTGATGGCCTGGGATGGGGGCGAGTGATGCATCAGACTCGGACGCTATCCCTGGCTCTTAGACAGAGAGGCTTCCATGCGACTGGGGATCGAATCACTAACCCGAACAAAGGGCCGCACCGCGAAGGAGGCAGTGCATGGCAGCACATCAACCTCGTGACACCGGACCTCTCTCAGGCGACGCCGCAACGGCAATGACCTCACCCCGAGCCTCCCGCCACAGAAGCTCTGACGAAGCCGGTCCCGCTCATCTGGGACGAATCAACATCTTTCGTTGTTTGCTGGAGGGATGGAGAAGTTGCCGTCATGGGTTGTAGAAGTCGCGGCTTGCGACGTTTGAGCCTGGACCGGATGACTCGTGGTCAGAGACTCTCTGGGGTAGCCCTGGGCTAAAACGAAGGAGACCGGACCACGGGCACAAGGCAGACGCCATGCCATGTTAGATGTGCCATCGGGTTCGTCTCGGTGGCGGAGGCACGGCCTTCTCGAAGCTGAGCTCGTCGGTAGTTCAGTGGAGATGAGGCGGCAAGACCGCAGACCGCTCTTCTTATCTTCTCTCGGTCAGCAAAACAGGGAGGTCCAGGCCGCCATTTCCCGCTCCCAAGGGACACTGCGAGGAACAATGGACCGTAGACGCCGAACGGATGTGTCGGAAGAACAAAAGAAGACCCGAGCTTGTCCTGCCGAAACTCTGCATCTTCTGCGCCATTCAGCCAGACACGACGCAGAGACCTGGATATTACAGGCCTATTATGTAGGACCGAGCGCAGAAGGAGGACTGCCCCGCCGCAAAGGCGTGAATGTGGGGAAGAATTGCACCATGGGGGAGGCAAAAAAGGCTAATCTTTGCGACAGCGTTTTGCGATAATAATCCGTGTCAGAGGTTTCGTCGATGGCTTTTTTTTGGTCCTGTGCGCCTTCTTCGATCCACCCACCGTCCGAGGAATGTGTGCCCAGTGCGGAAATTTCCTGCGTTTGTACCCCGCACCCACTAAGAATCCATCCAATAAATAATACCGACTACACACCCTGGGACGAACTCCGGTCCACCTCTGCTTGGGCTGTTGTAATTTTTCTGATTACTGATTATATTTGATGAGTGGGCGGGTTCCGATTCGGTTGCTCCCTTCCCCCCCGGATGCAGTGTGATCTGTGGCTAGCCGCGATGGTGACCAGCTGCTGTGAGATCGATTATTTGGGGGCGCGAAATGGGGGCACGATGGGGGCAATGTGGGCAGGTCATGGGGGCGGGCTTGAGGGGGGTCTGTCGGCGGTGGAGGAGGAGAGAGGGGCACTGGCACTGGGGTTCCGGTCCCGGATCGGCGGAGTGGCGTGCGAACCCCGGAAAATTAGCACACCAAGCCCGGACCCCCCATCTTGCATCAACGCTGAACGTTTTATGGGGCCTCCACGGGAAGTGTATGTAACCTTGACTCGGACCCTCCACGGGACTAACCCGACACAGACCCTGGGGTCTCGCCTGTCGGTTGGATTGCGGATACACAAGCAAGACGACAGCGCGCCCCTTGGTGTTAGGGCCCCGTTAAGCCCATATGGCTTGCGACCACTTTTCTAAGTCCGTACTGTATAGCTTGAGGCCCAACCTCGCTGCCCGGGCACTAACGACGCCGACTTAACTCCAACACCGTCGAACTGACCATTTCGTTTTGGGAAAGGCCCGCGGAATGAAAGTCGACATCACGCTTGTATATGTCAGACGTGGGGCGATTGCGTGCTATGGCAGCATCGGGAGGCAGAGTCAGACATACGTGTAGGATCCGCAGAACGGCAAGGGATGCGCCATCGGTGAGGGAGGGAGAACCGGAAAAAAAAGTTGGTGGCGGACCGTGTCTAGAGGCCAAAACTGCGGTGTGTACTGCGGCCAAGATAAGTGCTCATGGGGCTGGCGCGCTATTCCTGTGGTGTGAAAATTCGATATCGAAGTGCCAAGGTAGGTGGAGACTTACACGCTGGATTGTGTGTCGCGCTCCCGCTGGGTCGGAGACAAGACCCGATAAATACATATTATACTGTATACGGAGTACCCTACCAACCCACCACCCCCCCCTTCCCCCAAATATCTTGTCCCTCTCCTTTCGCGGAAAGACCGATTACACCGCGGCGGCTCCTGCACAGTCGCCCTTATCTGATGCGCCCAGACCACAAGGCCTTTGCAAACACACCCCTCTCCTCCGTCTTTTCCACCTGCCCCCTCCATTCCGTTCCTCCTGGAGCCAGGTAGATCTCCATTAAAGGAGTTGACGCTTGTAGTCGGACGCCACGTTCCTCCGTCTCCTTCGCCATTCCCCATCTTGTTTCCGAGCTTCTTTCCCTGTTTCGGCCATAGCCACGGCTGGGCACCTCCACCCTCGACTGCCTACATAACCTCTGGCCTTCCCCGGCACCTCTCGTCCTCCTCGTCATCACTAATCACCCTTCTCTTATTTCTTGTTTTCTCATCGCGGCTCCCCCCAACCCCAGATACCCTCTTCCGGACTAGCTTCAGACGCAATTTATTTATCCAGATCTCTTTGATCACTAAACCACTGGCACCCCACGCAGCACCCCCCACTGATACCATCTTCCACCGAGACATTCCCCCTGAGGCCTGAGTGCTGGCATCGTGTAAACCAGTCTCTTCCCTCATAGATACCCAGAGCCAAGGGATATAGTCACCAGCTAGTACGCACGTGAACCGTTAATCTCATCCCCCTTTCCTCAGAGAGCACTCTCACAACGACGGCGGGATGGCTCCGGATCTTAACTCCCTTCCCACCACGGCCCCCCCCGGGCCCACCAACAATGGTGCGGCTGCTGGGAAGAAGCCCAACATTCTGTACATCATGGCAGACCAGCTCGCGGCGCCGCTTCTGAAGATGTACAACCCCGAGTCCCAGATCAAGACGCCCAACCTGGACGCTCTGGCTGCCAAGTCGGTGCAGTTCGACTCAGCCTACTGCCCGTCGCCACTCTGCGCTCCCTCTCGCATGAGTATGATCACGGGTCTCCTGCCGCTTAAGATCGGCGCGTACGACAACGCCGCGCAGATCGCGAGCGACATCCCCACCTACGCCCACTACCTCCGTATTGCCGGCTACCACACCGCCCTCGCTGGCAAGATGCACTTCATCGGCGACCAGCTGCACGGCTACGAGGACCGCCTCACGAGTGACATCTACCCTGGCGACTACGGCTGGGCCGTCAACTGGGACGAGCCGGACACGCGCCTGGAGTGGTACCACAACTCGAGCTCCATTCTGCAGGCCGGTCCCTGCGTGCGGAGCAACCAGCTGGACTACGACGAGGAGGTTGTGTACAAGTCCCTGCAGTACCTTTATGACCACGTTCGTGAGGGGCCCGACGCCAGGCCCTTCTGCCTGACGGTATCCCTCACGCACCCCCACGACCCCTACACCATCGAAGAGAAGTACTGGGACTTGTACGAGGATGTCGACATCAAGCTGCCTGACGTCAAGATCCCCAAGGACCAGCAGGACCCGCACAGCGAGCGCCTGATGAAGGTGTGCGACCTCTGGGACAAGGACTTCACCGACGACCAGATCAAGCGGGCGCGGCGTGCCTACTACGGCTCCGTCAGCTACGTCGATGACTGCGTGGGCCGCCTGCTGGAGGCGCTGCGTCGGTGCAAGCTGGACGACAACACCATCATCGTCTTCAGCGGCGACCACGGCGACATGCTTGGCGAGCGCGGCCTCTGGTACAAGATGAGCTACTTTGAGAACTCGGCGCGCGTGCCCCTCTTCGTGCACCACCCGCACCAGTTTGAGCCGCACCGTGTCAAGGAGAACGTGTCAACGCTAGACATCCTTCCCACGATGTGCGACCTCGTGAACTCAAAGCCTATCGTGGACATTCCCCTGGACGGCAAGTCGCTGTTCCCGCACCTGGCTCGGTCGGGCAACGGTCATGACAAGATCTACTGCGAGTACACGGGCGAGGGCACGGTCTCGCCGCTGGTAATGATCAAGGACGGGCCGTGGAAGTACATCTACTGCCCGGTGGACGGCACGCAGCTGTTCAACCTCGCGGACGACCCGGCCGAGCTGGTGAACCTGGCCAAGACGCTCAGCAAGACGGGCGGGGCGCGGACGGAGAAGGAAGCCGAGGCGGAGAAGAGGCTGAAGGAGTTCGAGAAGGAGTGCGGCGAGAGGTGGGATTTTGAGGCGGCGACGAAGCAGGTTATTCTGTCGCAGCGCAAGAGGAGGCTCGTGTGGGCGGCGCTGCGGAAGGGCAGGTTTGAGAGCTGGGACTTTAACCCCAACGATGACGGCAGGGAGAAGTGAGTTTTACTGTCCATGGGCTTTTACAGATGAGCAGACATGCTAACGGGTGACAGGTATATCCGGTCTCACATCCCGCTTGACGACCTTGAGCGGAGGGCGCGCTTCCCGGCTGTGGACACGTACGGGCGGGAGACCAGCAGGGTGCTGGTTGACCAGGCTGGATCGCACAACCAGTAAGGTTATGGACCCGGTAATAAGAGGAGTGGGGGTGTTCAGACCCTGATTTGAGGGGTGTTTGGGAGACTTTTTCTGGCGCCTTTTTATTTGTCTTTTTTGCGCGCGTCATGAGATATGAGAATGTTAATGGATAGAGGGTAGATGTGAGCTGAGAGAGGAGAGAGGGAGGAGATATAGGAATGCCAACTGTAACAAGTTTCCAGAGATTAATCAGCATGCTCTAGAAAATTGTGGATTGTCAATCTGTTTTGCGATAAACTCAACTCTACCCATACGCCCGATGTGTCAAGGCAGGAAGGTATTCAAGATCTGCAGCAGGAGAGGCTTGCAATTGACCCAGCACCAGTGCGCTGCGTCACACCGCCTGGGATGGAAGGCGCGATAGGATACAGGCAGCAAAGCACACAGCGCGCAGTGTTATCACAAAAACTGGCTGTTGCCTATGTCTCTACGCCAGAACATTTCATTGAACTGGGGACTCAGAACTTCCATGCGTCTCCACGGATGACAGACACCGATGGACGATGACTCGTTGAGACACCAGCAAATCTCTGCCTCGTAAGCGCCTGCACGATTGTGGAGCCGATACGACCAACCCGGGGTTGGGATCGCGTTCAAGTAATGGCTGCTCTGTTCAATTCCATCTCCGGGAATGAGGCTCACTTCCGGAGCGCGCGGGTTCAAAGAGTCCCGGGGCTTCGGGGTGTATCCGGTGCGACGGATCCCCAAGAAATGGCGCAGCTTTGGAAAGCCCCCTTTTACCTCTTTCAGCTCGCCGAAAAGCTCCACCCCTCGGACCTGCATCCTTTGTGCTGCTAGCGCCCTGCGACACTCGCCGCCAATTGTGCTGCTGTCGATCGAGGGCCCGTCTTCCGGTGAGTCAGGCCGAATGTGCATGCGTCTTGGGGCCAAAGTTGAAAAGTCGCGGCCTGCCAGTGCGAGGCAGGCGCTGACGCATTTCCAATCTAACGCTTTTGCTTCGCCATTGCATTCTCCACTCGCAATTTCTGCCTGGTGTCGCGGATGTGACGCAAGGGCTAGTCGGGGTATAAGTCGCCGGCGGAGGGTTGCCTTGCGCCCATTAGAGCCTTGCTTCCTTTGTTGCTTTCTGGTTCCTATTTCTGGCCTTCCTTGGGATTTGGGAGAAGATAGTATTGCCTCTCCACCGTCCTTGAATCTAGTTGGGCGTTTGATAACGACCCATAGGTGAAACCAGCTGGACACAACACTTTAGCTGGAAGAAATAGCGCGGCACAGACGTCCGAGGGTGTGAAACTCGTCCGGCGACGTCTCTGCTCAAAATGGTTAGCGGTCCGCTTCCGGCGCGCTTACACGCCGAGGCCATACTCGTCATCACTACGACGCTCCTATTCTCTGTCCCTTTGGCTAAGCATCTAATAATATCATTGACACGGAAACAACCCAAGCAGTCTGAGAATGTGTACGAAGACCAAGATGGTAAGAGTAAGCCGGAAGACGTGGCCAGGTTTTCCACCCGAGGGCCCAGGACGTTGGTTGCTGTGTTCGCCGCTACGGGATGTTTCGCTTCAATCTACTTCTCTACGCTAGAGACAATCTACGGTTCTCGCGGCAATTTACTCGCAGACACTTGGCTCTATAGCGCGGCTTGGGTATGTTACGTGGGCGCAAAGTATTTCCCCTCCCTGCTGACAGAAGGTATGAATTAGATTGTTCTCGGCTTCGGTTCAGCTGTTCTGTCTGCCTGCAGAGACTCCATCCGTGCCTATGAGCTGGGTATATGCCTTGCCGGAGCCGCAGTGGTTCTTTTTCTCTCGCTCCTGGATCTCGAGCTCACGAGAGCTGTATATGCCCTGGCTACAGAGCCCCTATCCATCGCCCTCAATACCACTGCTATACTCTCCGCCTTTGGCCTTGCCATCTCCGCCACGTCCATACCTAGACGTCCTCAGGTGTATAAGGACGGCCGGCCCGTCGAGCGCCACCTCACCGTCTCTGCCAGAGAGCGTTTTACGTACACCTGGTGCCATGACCTGCTCCGGCTCGCAAAAGCAAAGCAAGACCTCGAGATTACTGACTTTCCTATTCTTGACCACCACACGCGGAGCCTTGACCAGTCTGCCGCCTGGAAATCGCTCCCTTTCCAGCCTCGGCTCTGGAGGGCCTTGTTCCAGGCCTACCGGGGTAAGATCATCCAGCAGTGGGGCTTGGCTGTAGTGAAAGGTGTGATTAACTATGCACCTCACGTATGCCTCCTTAAGTTTCTGGAGACGATTGAGAGGGGCTCTGTTGCCGGGAAATGGCCACTTGAGTCCTGGTTCCTAGTCTTTGCGCTGGTTCTTTCAATGCTCATCGACGGTGTAAGTGAAATCGGTCGGTGATGTTTTTCTGAGATTTGAGATCGCGTTGCTGAGGAGAATAGGTCGTTGAATCGTGGATATACTGGCTCAGTCATGGTGAGATATCCGTACCGGTGAGGACCCAGCTGTCGGCTCTCATCGTCGAGAAGTCGATCCGGCGGAAGAACGTCAAAGGCGCCGGCTCAAGTGACGAGTCGGATGAAGGCGGAAGTGACTCGGAGTCCACACCTCTCATCAAATCTCAAGATGAAAGCGACAGCGGGAATGACGACGATGAGGGCAGCGCCGACCCCTTGAAGTCTCGCCAGGGTATCATCAACCTCGTCGGCATCGACACAGATCACGTCGCCGATTTCGCGGCCGACCAGTTCCAGTTCGTGCACTGCGCCGCCAAGGTCGCCACCTCCCTGGTCTTCCAGACTTTCCTCCTCGGCTGGATCCCTGTAGCTGCAGGTCTCGGTATCGCTGTCGTACTCTTCCCTGTAACCGGCCGCCTTGCGAGAATCTACACGAAAGCGCAGGAGCGCATGATGAAGGCTAGGGACGAGCAGCTGTCGGTCGTTAACGAGAGTCTGATGGGGGCGAGGCAGATCAAGTTTTCGGCGCTAGAGGACCAGTGGGAGGCGAAGATCCTGGCCGTGAGGGAGAAGGTGCTGGCTAGGGTGTGGGTTACGTTGATGGCGGACGTGGCGCTGTTCGCGTGCTGGATTATCAGCCCCATTGCCTCGTCGGCAGCCGCGTTGACGACCTATGCGATATTGAACAAGGGCTTATCGGCCAGTGTTGCGTTTGGTTAGTCCGATACACGCGCTTTGGCCTCGGTCCTTTGCTAATATATTCCTTGTTCCTGTTTAGTTGGTGTCGCTGTCTTCCGAAGCTTGGAGTCATCCCTATCGGAGTTCCCTGTAAGTGGACGATGCCTCCGAAGAACCTCCTCCTGCTTCTGACTTGGGTAAGGTCCTTGTCTCCGACTCTCTCGACGCTTGGGTCTCCATCAACCGCATAGAAAGTTACCTCAACGGACCGGAGATTGAGCCTATTACAGAAGATGGCCCGGATGTCGCCTTCGAAGGCGCATCCATCGCCTGGCCCGTCGATGACGATGAGCCAGACAAAGAGCGATTCGTACTCCGAGACATGAGCGTCACTTTTCCCAAAGGCGAGCTATCTGTGATATCTGGAAAGACCGGCACGGGGAAGAGCCTTGTCCTTTCCGCCATCATCGGCGAGGCCGACCTACTGGAGGGGAAAATCTTTGCTCCCACCGCCCCGTCCGTCCTTGAGCGTCACGACTACAAGGCCAATCGCGGTAACTGGATCATTCCAAGCCTCAAGGCCTATGTCGCGCAGACTCCCTGGATTGAGAACGCCTCTTTGAGGGACAATATCCTCTCTGGCCTGCCGCTCGACGAGGACAGGTACAACGCGACTATTGAGGCTTGCGCGCTGCGAAAAGACCTAGCGATGCTCACTGATGGCGACATGACTGAGTTGGGCACGAACGGTATTAACCTGAGCGGCGGACAGAAATGGCGCGTGACTCTGGCGAGGGCGATCTATTCGCGGGCAGGAATACTCGTTCTTGACGATGTTTTCTCTGCAGTCGATGCCCATGTTGGACGGCATATCCTTGAGAAATGTCTGGCTGGGAGCCTCTGCCGCGGGCGGACGAGGATCCTCGTAACCCATCATGTGGCTCTATGCCGGTCCAAGGCGAAGTTCCTCGTCGAACTGAGGGACGCGAGGATACAAAATGCAGGTCTCCTGGAAGATTTACAACACGACGGAACCCTTGACTTAATCGAGTCTCACGAATCTGAGCAAGGGACGAGTAGTGATGAAACCGCGGTTAGTGTGGGAGATGAGACGCCTGCACTTGAAAACGGACTCGGCGAACCGCTCAGAAAGATTCCCTCCACAACTCCGAGGCGGTTCGTCGAAGAGGAGACCAGAGAGAAAGGGGCGATCAAGCGTGAGGTCTACAAAACATACCTGAAGTCGAGCGGTGGATACATAGCTTGGGCTGTCGCTCTTCTCTTGTGGGTTACCTACCAAGGATGTACTCTTGGTAAGTGTCCCATGGCAGTTATCGCTGGCTTCTACTAACCTATTACAGGACGTGCATACTGGCTTAAGATCTGGACGGGCGCAAACGACACCGAAACAAACTTCTACAATACAGGGATGACGGTTCAAGCTCCGGAGCAAACTGTTGAACTACAGACCCATAAAACCGAACACTCCCTCAAATACTACCTCGCCATCTACATTTCCATCTCAACTATCACGGGGCTCATCGGCAGCGCCTGCTTCCTCTACAACTACGTTCTCTCACTAAAGGCCAGCCGGATCCTCTTCGAGGCCGTCACTTCCACCGTCCTCCGTACCCCTCTCCGCTGGCTCGACACCGTGCCCACTGGCCGGATCCTCAACCGTTTCACGGCGGACTTTGACAAAGTCGATAACCAGCTCGCCTGCAACATAATGTTAACCACCGAGTCGTTACTGGACGCGCTTGGAATTTGTGCTGCCGCCATGCTCGCAACACCATGGCTGCTATTCCCTGCGGGCGTGCTATGCCTCATCTGTGCCCATCTCGGACAGGCTTACCTTGCGGCCGGAAGACCGAGTAGGAGGCTGGAGAGCAATTCCAAGTCACCCATGTTCGAGCTCTACTCCGCCGTACTCTTGGGAATAAGCACTATCCGCGCGTCGGGCGCTGGGCCATCGTATCTCGCCAAGATGCAGGCCCACCTTGATACCTATGGTGTGACATCGCGGCACATCGCTCTATTCGACCGGTGGCTTACTATCCGCATGGTTCTCGCCGGTACGGCCTTCGCAGGAGCAGCCGGATACCTCGTCCTGCTGGTGGGCGGCATCGGGGCGCCGCTAGCTGGCTTCACGATGAGCTTTGCGCTAGATTTCTCGGGGGCTATGAACTGGGTTGTGAGGTGTTACTCAAGAACCGAGATGGACATGAACGCCGCAGAGAGAGTTGTTGAGTACACAAAACTTCAGACGGAGGATAAGGGCGGCTCGAGGCCGCCGGCTGCGTGGCCTGCTCAGGGTCGAGTCGAGGTCGACAAGCTCGTGGTGGGGTACGCGGAAGACCTGCCCCCTGTGTTGAAGGGGGTGTCCTTTGCTATTGGGGCGGGGGAGAGGATGGGGGTCGTGGGGAGAACAGGCGCAGGAAAGAGTTCGCTTACGCTCGCGCTGTTCCGGTTCCTGGAGGCGAGGGAGGGGAGTATCTATATCGACGGACTGGACATTTCTGGCGTAAACCTGCACGATCTGCGGTCCAGGCTTGCTATTATTCCACAGGTGTGTTCCCACGTTGACTTTCCCACAAGATTCTCGTTATTGATATGAACAGGACCCTGTGCTCTTCTCCGGTACAATCCGCTCGAACCTGGACCCCTTCAACAACCACTCCGACGCCGAACTCACCGACGCCCTCACTCGAGCCCACCTACTCGCACCCTCCACCACCCTCACTCTCTCGACGCCCATCTCCGAGTCCGGCAGCAATCTCTCCCAGGGCCAGCGCCAGCTTCTCTGCCTCGCCCGCGCCATCGTGACCCGCCCCCGCCTACTCATCCTCGACGAGGCCACCTCGGCGGTGGACCCCGGCACCGACGCGCTAATCCAGCGGTCGATACGCGATGAGTTTGCGGGGTGCACACTCATCGTCGTGGCTCACAGGCTCAGCACCGTAGCGGACTTTGATAGGGTGCTTGTGTTGGAAGGGGGTGAGGTGGCAGAGATCGGGGCGCCGTGGGAGCTGTGGGCAAAGGAGGGCGTATTTAGGGGGCTGTGCGAAGGGAGTGGCGAGAGGGAGGGGTTGGAGGGGGTTATTTTGGGGAGGGGAGGGAGGTTGTAAGTGGTTTGAAGACGCTTCAACCACTTGGGCGCAATGAGAGCTTAGGGAACCAGAGGCTAAAAATACGGGGTGAGAAGCGTCTAGATTGAGAACATGCCTTTTCTTAGATGTTATAAGTTAAAAGTAAATCATTAAATCGTTGAAATGCTGAGGGTAGGACTCGAGTTAGAAGGATTCAAGTTTCCGTTAGGAGAAACCCTTTAGAAACTTGATTTCAATGACTTCACTCCTAGCATAAAGCACATCTTCCCCATTGAAAACACCTTTCATATAACATTTGGCTAAAGGAAAGGCAAAGTCCGCCTATATACCACACTCGAGCGCAAACGCCAACCGCCAATGCCGCCATGAACCCCAACGCAATCGGAGGAAGAAGGAAATATTATTACAATGCCCATTCCCAAACGCCCTCATTTGCTCGCTACCTGCGCCGACCCTGTCGCAAGTGATCTAAACGGCCTGAGAAGTAAACAAAGAAAAATAAATGAGTGTCCACGGCCTAAGCCTGAGGTTCCTGAACGGGCGTCGGCGCAACCCGCCTCTTCTTCGTCTCCTTCCCCTCCTCTTTCTCACTCTCCGCATCCCTCTTCACGCCAGTCACTATTCCTGTGCGGGGCGTCTCAGGCGGCGTAGTCGCGGGGATCGCCGTAACTTTTCCGGAGTTGGCTGCCGCGAGGCCAGGAACGCTTCCTCCGATAAGCGGAGGGTTGGTGAGAACAGCTGAGGACGCCTGGGTTGCGACCGAGGAGGTGGAGTTGGAGCGTGCCGGAGAGTGAGGAGGTGCACTAACGAAAGATGCTGTCGGCGCGGGCGGGGGAGAAGGTGCTGTGAACGAGCCTCCCGAGTTTCGGTGTTGATGGCCGTGGAAGGGTGAGGGCGGCGCGAAGGTCGAGGTGGGAGTCAATACGGAGGGGTTCTGGACTGAAGAGCTGCCTGCAGCAGCAGCAGCAGTACTGTTCTTGAGGCTCTGGACCTCAGAAGAAGGATAGATTTCGCCCAGTTCGCCAGCCTCAAAGGAGAGGGTTGAGCAGAAGCCATCCGACGACGTTATGAGCAGTGTCTGGCCGTCGCTTGACCTAGATGGTGGGTTTGTTAGCGCTAAGCAAAACATTGCATGTGACGGCATTGAACTGAGACGGAGAACATACCATGCGAGGTCAGTGAAGGTGGCGCAATGAAGGTTACTCACGACGCATACAGGCGTCTGTTGCTGCGTGTCATACAGGATAACCGAGTCTTGGGTAGCAACCGCGTAAACCACCCTGTAACCAAGAGCGAACATCGGCTTGGGTGAGGGAGCAGTCGCGGAGCTGCTCCCTGACTCGGGACCCGACTTCGCAGTGTTGGTGACGTCTGCTGGTGCAGACGTCGGTGGTGGAGGGGGCTCCATGTCATGGTTCTTCGGCGATGGTCCCGAGACCGGCTCGGGTAACGGTTGGATCGGCTCCTCTGCCGAAGAGGTATCGATGGTGATATATTTCGTCACCGGCGGAGTTTGCCGTAGGGTATAGAAGACAGGTGAACATCGGACGGCTACCGATGGCTTCTTATGCCCCGGCAAATGGGCAATAGGGGGCTTGTTGATGCCACCGCGGGTGTAGATGTACACGGTGTTAGTGATTTCGTATGTTGGCTTAGAGTCCTTCTCCCCCTGATGCTGAGTCTGATATTGACCCGAGGGAGTCAATAGCAAACTTCCGTCAGGGGTAAAAGTCAGTCGCCGGAAGAACGAGGTCAGGGTCTCATTCGCGTAGAGGCTCGTGTTCTTCACACCGAGGCCAAGTGTGGAGACAGTAGGCTTTGGCGACGGCTCCATGGGCATGACAGCGGGCAGTGGCATGGAGGGAGCAGGCGACACAGAGCGGCGCGAGGAGAGAGACGACCTCCGACTGTGACTGACGACACTTGGGGGGTTCATTGGGAGTGGCACGGAGTTTGGGGTACCAGGAGCGGAGGGTACAGGTGAGTTAAGTGACCCGGAAGCGACTGTTTCGATGGTTGGCTGCGCACGGTTTCCGAATTCAGGAGGCGCCGGACTGCTCGAGGATATCCTCCGCGGAGGAAGGTCCGCCTTTGCATGAACAGCGGTTTTGGTTGTCTTGCCCTCTTCATGATTTTCCAATGTATAGCGACCGTCTTTTGTCTTAAGGGAGTAGATATGTACGGATCGATCGGATGACTGCGTGGCGATGAACTCGTCCAGGGGATCCCACGCCACCCCTTGAACGTAGTGACTATGCTCCGCGATCTGACGGACAAGGTAGCCTAAAATCCTTATCAGTATATCAACGATCCAAGGGAAGCTTTCTGTAAGGTTCATGCGCCCTATGTGTAGGATATTGTACCTGAAGTAGCGTTGTAGATGCGGGCAATGTTGTCCATACTACCGATAATGAAGTGAGAGCCATCAGGCGACCAAGCGAGATCATAAATCTCTGCGCCGCTCGACCTGCACATATGGCGAGCCCTCCACGTCTCCTTGTCTTCAAGGCCATCGGAGCCGAAGGCGGCCTGGTGGGTTTCGGACGGAACCCAGAGAATGACGTTTCCATCATCGCCGGCAGAGGCAAGCAGATCTCCTAAATATTCACATGTCAGTCCAATGTATCGGCTTGAAAGATATTCGCAGGGATAGAGGTAGAAACGAGCAAAGCTAGGAGCCTGCACACGGAAGCAAAACGCACCCTTAGGAGACCATCTCACAACATTGACCGCCTGTGTGTGCTTCGCCAAGGTCGACAGGTACTCTACTTTTCGGTTCCCTCGATCACAATCAACTTTCCACAGCTGTAGAAGACTCGTCAGTCATTAAAACGGTGCAATGGCGGACAATTTGTAGCGTTTGCCTGTACCCTCACGTTGTTGTCGCCGCCAGCCGTGGCTAGCCTACCCTTGCCGCTCGGCTCGAAGTGAGCCGAATAAATGGGCGCATTCTGGTCGTGCCAGTTTATAATGAGAGGGGTGCTCTTCATATTGGGCGCCCTGTCATGGGTGGCCGTCTACGAGCGATGCGTCGAGAGGAGAGGCGCGAGGGGGGTGGTAGGCGGGTCGGTCCAAGCTGCGCGATGGGCGAGTTAGTAAGATGACTGCGACGTTTGTGAGGGCCAATGAAGGCTAGTATTAAAATGACCCTCGGCCCAGAGGTGCAAGGGATATAGATGTTCGGGAGTAAGCGCTGAGCTCCGGTCTTGACCGCGGGACCGGCCGTGGCACAGCGAAGGGCGTGTGGGGAGGGAAACATCAGGGATGGCTCTGCGACTCACGATCGATCACGACAATTACGGGGAGCTTCTAGAATTAAACGGCCATTGGCCAACGCGGACTTGGTATGTCTGTGTCGTTTGATAGAGTCGGACGCAGCTAGGGAGCCGGCCTGGGAGACGTCAAAGTGGGCCGTTACAGGAAGGTCGAGTCGCCGAAGAGACTATTGAGGCAGTTACCGCAAGGCCAGGTGAGGCACAATACAATCCACAAAAGTTGGTCGCCAATGCTGATGTGAACCCGTGGATGGACGTTGGCAAGATCGAGGATCAGCAGGATTGATGGACAGCGATACAAGACGTGCGAGACCACACAAGCTTACATACACACGTGCTGTGTGGACTATGGACGTGGTGGTTGGCGTGACCCGTGCAACAGCTCTTTGGGGGTTAATGGGGGACCCGCGTCTGAGGCGTGTTTGGGCCAATCAGAGACGACAGAATGGAAGTTTGTGACCGGAACAGCAGCAGCAGAAGCTGCTCAACGCGTTAGCGGCGTATTATGGATTTTGTCATATATGGGCCAGATAGGGACAGAAGAGCATCAGCCGAGGCTTGTTCCTCATAGCGAGGTTATGCATTATTAAAGAAGTCCCCTCTTACCCCCAGGAGCTTCACTGAGCAGAAAACAGACAAGATGAATGCTGGCACATGCCATCTCAATTGATTCTCATTTATGCTACATTTCGCTCAATGCGTATCTAACAACTAGACGGTCCACTCCTTAGAACTTGTAAATCTGCTCAGAGGTATAACCCAGGTCCTTCAGCGCACCCGTGAGCTCGCCCTGGTCCTTGGGGCTCGTCTTTGGGCCCGAGATGGCCTTCATCATACCGGGCGGGCCGCACACGAAGACCTTGAAGCCCTCCTCTTTGGGCTCGGGGAGCACCGTCTTCAGAAGCTCCTTGTTAATGTAGCCCTTGCCACCAGCCCAGTCGCGAGACGGCGTCTTCTCAAGGACGTAGAAGGCACGGAAGCGCTGCGGGTACTCGTTCTCGAGGTCGGCAAGCTCGCGCTTCAGCAGGATGTCCTCCTCAGCGATATTGCCGAAGATTAGGGTCACCTTGGTCTTGTCGGCCGGGTTGGAAAAGATGGCGCGGATGAGCTGGTACATGGGCGTAATGCCAGTGCCGCCGGCGATGAGGGCGATATGCTTGTGCTTGTTGGGGGTCCAAGGGTACTTGGGCAGGGGCCCCTTTACTTCAAGAGTGTCGCCGGGCTTGAGCGAATGGATGTGCGTGCTCATCGGGCCGCCCTTGTACTGCTTAATGAGGAGATCCATGTGGCCTTTGGCGTCTGTGTGTGCCGTTAGATTTCTACGACCCGAGGGAACACACTCTTTATTTGGGGGGTGGGGGCAACGTACCTTCGTCGTTGATGGGGGTGTAAGGGCGGATGACCGGCTTCTCAGCATCCTCGGGCTTGAACTTGGTTAAGATGGCGCTGGCAATCTCGACTCCCGAGACCATGTCATCCTCAGGCAGCTTGAACCGGAACTTCTTCGTGTTGTGGTTCACCTCGTCGACGTGCTCGAGCTTCAGGGGGATAAAGCCCTGGTCTCCGCCCGTGAGCGCCTTCTTGGCGGTGGCAGCCGCCACGTTCTGGCCCGCGGGCGTCCCACCGTAGTAGTAGTACGCCGCGCCGCCAATTCCGGCCGCGCCGAGGATGTAGGCAATGGCGTTGGTGCCGCTCTTGGGCGCCTCGGGCTTCGGGGGAGGGGGGGTAGGCTCGTTAATGGTTGCGTACCTACGCGCCTGGCAGCGCAGGGGCTGGAGAGTGCGGAATGCGGTGCGGGCGAACATCTTCAGGTCTCAATTGGGGATCTCTGAGGATGGGTAAGGTAAATTGGGATTTGGAAATGGGAAGTTTAGGAAGCGGGCGGGAAAAGAGGGATGTTTCGGATGTTGTTGGCTGGCGGAACCAAGCAGCATGACATCAGTCTGGAGCTACCAGGAGCTTACAAATGTGCTGGCGGTCCGTTCGGAGCTCCAGGTGGGGTGGGTACCCTGAAGGATTCAGTGTCCAGGGAACAACCGAGCGGACGAGTTCGGCTAGATCTCGGGTAATGATCTGGTGGTCAGGCACAGGCACACGATCTTTGTTCCTCCCTCGACTAAAATTGAAATGCCATCATCAACCTCTCCACATTCCATTCCCTGGCCTACAAAGGCCATCCAGCACATCACGGTAAGATATAGTCTTTCTTTAATCGTTCTATAGACTACGTGATGATCTTTTCTATTGGAGCTGTCTGAACTCCGTATGTTGACACACTATTATACGCAACTTTTCACTGATTCTGTCTCGCGATACGCTTTTTATTGTCCTTGCATTCCTTCGCACCAAGTATTCTAACAGAATCCAGCACAGGAGACACAACACTTCCTAAGGCATATAAATCAAGATCGACACCAGACAGTAGTTAAGAATCGTAGACCCTGCCTCATCATGGCAGCGGAAACCGCCCCCGTCAACGGCGCCAACTCGAGCGCCGAGAATGGCGACAGCCACGGTACGCCCGGGTACAAGCTCAAGTTCTGCACCGTCTGTGCGAGTAACCAAAACAGGTAAGTTCTATTTGCCATCCACGATGCCTTGAAAGTCGGACTAACCGACCCAGGTCTATGGAAGCACACCTCCGGCTCTCCGAAGCCGATTATCCCGTCATCTCGTTCGGCACTGGCTCCCTCGTTCGTCTCCCTGGTCCGACCATCACGCAGCCGAACGTCTACCAGTTCAACAAGACTTCCTACGACAGCATGTACAAGGAGCTCGAGGCGAAGGATCCCCGCCTCTATAAGGCGAATGGCCTCCTCAACATGCTCGAGAGGAACAGGGGAGTAAAGTGGGGCCCCGAGCGGTGGCAGGACTGGCCCATCGGGTTCCCCAGGCTGCAGCACAACGCGGACAAGGGGAGCGACGGGACTGAGTCTGGGCTTGTGGACATCGTCTTTACGTGCGAGGAGAGATGCTGGGATGCCGTCGTCGACGATCTACACTTCCGTGGCGCCCCCCTGAACCGGCCCGTGCACGTCTTCAACGTGGATATAAAGGATAACCACGAGGAGGCGCTCGTGGGTGGGAAGGGCATTCTCGACCTAGCCAACTCGCTGAACCAGGTGGCTGTCGAAGAGCGGGAACGTGTAGGTCCCACGGCATTTGATAACGGCAGTGCATCTGCTAGGGTAGGATTCGATGAGAGGGTTCCCGAGGTATTGGGGGAGTGGCAAGAGAGGTGGCCGAACCTTCCGGCTATCTGGACTCTTGCTTGGTTCTAATTGACGAGATGTAGGCTCTGCATTTCATGGCATCACGATAGGTCACCAGTCTACCAAAGAGGGATGGGACGGGATGGGTTGCTTGGGATGGCGTTCGGATATTATATACCCTTTTCGCTTGTATTTCAAATAGTGCAATGGACGGTGTTTCTGGACTGAAAGACGGTCCTCCAAGAGTTTCTCGTCATCTTGCAGCGTGATTAGTGTAATCGTACTTCAACGCGTCCATGAGTGTCCCAATCCATGAGTGTCCCAAAAACAAGACCCGTTTATTGTCGTTTATCTTGCCTGACGCTGAAGACCTTGGAGACGCCAACCTCAGCCCCGATAATCGCCACCACAACTCAACCTGAAAAAGAGACCACTCCTCGACTGCCATTTGCGATCTTCGATATTTCCTAACAGCTCAAGCTCACCCGATCGACGACAGTCTTAGAATCGAGGACGGATTCCAGATGACGCTTAGACAGGTGGCCTGGGACGACAAATGTCAAACAATTAAAGGGCAACCGGGCAATTTGCGTCCAAGGAGACGGCGATCAAGGCATTTCCGGATGTCATTGTCCGCATACTCGGTAATACATAACAATAACCTGAGTTGACGAGTCCTGGGCAGGAGGCTACAGAAGACCTGGAAGAGGATCGGTCGTGGAATATTGATCTACAGGGCATGGCCGCAGGCGTGATATGGGGTGTGACTCGCAAAGAGTAAGATGGAGTCAAGGCGTTCAAACAACTATCAGGTCTTCCTGCGTAGGAGATGCGGAACCTCGAGGAATATCCTTCCTTGCGCTGTGCCTGACTGTGGGATTGAAGGACCAAAGACCTCAACTAGGCGTTTGGGCGAGCCGCTTCTTCCTCTCAGACAAAAAATTGTGAAATGGCGAAAAAATCCACGTTGTTCGCAGACGACAGTGGAACAGTCCAAATTTACGTCGCGGCGCCTGATCTGCGTTTGGATGCCGGTTGGGAGTCTGCCGGCCCCTATCATGGGGTTTTTATCCGGGTTGAGTACGCCGAATCTGGCAGCGGAATTCCTTCCGATCGTAAAATTTTGATCAAGCCGTGATTGGGCCTCCACAGGATGGGGCCTAGCTTGCGTGGTTCCTGACCTGAGACTAGTGCCATTTGAGCCGCGCCAGGAAGAGGCAGCCGGCGCCTGGGTTCGCAATACCCCGGCAAAACTGTAAGCATACGTACGTATTGTGACCGCATCGAGGCACTGCCCGGAATGGCGAGCTTGGACAGGAATCCGGAAAAATTAAACATTCTCGGTTCCACCCAGTCATCCCTGATGATAGTGCAAGGCCGTGAAGCTTGCCGGACGGAGGGAGCCAGTCCAGTGGTCATGTGATCTGAGCGCTAGCTGGAAACCAGCGGGGATAATCATCCGAACCGATGTTTCCGGAGTCATGCCAAGAGAGCGATGTTTCCTAGCTCTCCTGGCTTCTCTCTGCATCATCCATTGCCCCAACACCCTCGTACAGATAAACCCTCGTCGGCAGGCCTATCGTCTGTTCCTTGGATTTCCATCTAGATACGAGGTCACAATGAACCACTTAAGGAATGCGTTCGGGGACGCAACCAGTCCTATCCCTGCTTTGTGCTCAAGTTTAATTCCACAAATTGCAGGCGCCGGGGTTGCACTGGCGTCCCTGCATTGCCAGGGACAAGGCCCTGAATACACTATGCTTAATTGTGCTACCTGGGGCCTTCGGGCGGCATTTCTGCGCTCTCGTTGGTCCGATCCTGGCAGTCCTGTCTTCAGAGGCATGCAATCACGAGCCCCCCTTCTTTGACGCTCGACCGCGTTCCGTTCTGGCGCCAGCTCCGGTGAGAGAAGGGCGTCCAGTGGAGTCATGGATGGAATGGGGAGAGGTGTCTTTAACGAATCCAGAGGTACTTCTTATTAGACTGCGGCGCCTATCTTGCGACGATCTGATACTGAGATACTAATGCAGGGGTCCCAGTGACTTAGAACTGGGTCCCTCGGTACTCCGCATCCGATTCAACTTTCGATCCAATGTGGGATGAATGGATTCTGGCTCATTTCCCACATCGTCTCTTTTTGTGGATACCCCTTTTCACATTCTTTCTATCCTCAACGCACTCGTCGCCGAGCATCCTGGGCTCAAATCCTCTCCAGATTTTCCTCGAGGACGAGCCGGATCAGCGGCCAGATTCCCAACAGAGCCACCCTGTCCAAGCCCGAGACTCGCCAACCCCATTGGCCCCTCCATCCTTGTAAGGCACCGTGACGTTTCATGCTTCACCACAACCGTCGCGGATCTCCCTCCCCACACAGCGTCTCACCGGCTTCTCCCTCTTCGTCTCTGTCCATTCCGCCCGGGCACACACAATAGCGAGGGATTCGCAAGAGGTCACTTCCAACCACCCGATTCGCGGCATTACTTGCGCACAACTTCTCATCGCACGAAACCACAGTATCACGAACCTGCAGGGCGCCTGCGCAACTACCCGACGTGGAGTTATACACGAGTTGAGCCGCGGATACCTCGCGAGCCGCAACGCCGACTCGCTGCGCACGAGTACGATCGCAAGTAGAAGACGAAGGAACATTCAGTGGACGGACTGCGGATACCGATTTCTCTCCAGACGGCGATAACCTCTCTGATACCCTCATTGTCTTCTCATGGGAAGGCATTTACAGACCTTTCGCACGTACTTAGCGACCGAAACCCCGGCAACTAACGACCATTCCGGCGGTATTTCTGTCTGGCTTGACCCAAGACATTCCAGTGTCCGGTTCACGTGGCAGACAGCGATTGAGAGACAGGATCTCGGAACTGCATTTCACCCGGGGTGTTCGTTGGTAAACCGCCGGGCACCAGGAGCGTTTTTCTCCACGACCATCCCTGGGAACGCTCTCCCCATTCTTCCGCCTTGCTTCATTTAGTCGAGATGCCCCTGTATCACCGATATCAATAGGCGGATCCGACTAGTTGTCAAACATGTCTAAATTCGGCGACGGCGGCCCGTTCCCGAACAACCGCGGGCAGCTCATATCACCGCCGAGCTCGGGAGGGTCGAACGGGCCGGGTCCCACGAATGGCTTCCCCGCCAATCCCCGGGGCATAGGCGGGCCCTCTCCCCCCCCTTCGGTCGCTCGATCTAGCACCGGTACAAACGTATACGCGAGGAGTGAGAGTGGGAGGAGTATGCAGGATGAGCAAACGGAAGCCATCTTGGGCGAACGCTATTCCGCCTTGAAAAAGTTCCTGAATATTCGCGACGGGCGGGCGTCGTCAGGCACCACCCCTAAGGCTAAAGACAAGCTCTTGCGCCTGACGGGGCTGCAGCTTGTTGAGCTCAGCACGGACGTATACGATGAATTGAAACGCCGGCAGGATTCCCGTGCGCCTCCTTCTCTTCCTCCGGAGAACACCTTCCATCCGAAACGAAACCAGGCCCGCCAGAAGCTATCCTCATTAAGCACCGAACGATTCCAGAGCCTGGCAACTGATGTATTCACCGAACTCGGCCGGCGATTCCCCCACTTCGCTGCCGGTGATATCCCGCGCATGGGTAGCTCCGCGTCCATGCGGCCCCCAAGGTCCAGCAGCAGAAGGCAGCCGTCCGACGCGGGTTCCATGAGAGCGCCGCCCAATGGATCAGGTTACGGAGACTCGATACCCCCATCACCCGGCTTAAACGGAGACTTCTCTCGCCCGATGCAAAAGCAGTTCCAGAGTAACACGATAGTGCCCAACAAGAGCACCATGGTAGAGGAGGGCGATGATGCATCAGAGGCGGATCCTCGCGAGCCATTTGGTGGTGCGGCTCGTGCCCCTACGAATAACTTTGAAAGCCTCAGAAGTCCCGATAACCAGGCGAGTCCTATACAGTCAGAGGTACGAGACCCATCCCAAACGCCAGCGCTATTAGACCAGACAGGCTAACATGCGCTCCAACTAGGCTGATAAGAGGCTCTTAGAAGACTATCAAATGCAAGTGCGGGAGCTCCGGGAAAAGATCGACTCTATGGAAGATGACCTCAAGAGGAAGGATGACGAACTAAATAACGTTCTCGATGCTGAACGGGCTCGTGCAACCCAGGCAAACGTTGAGAAGCAGGGGTTCGATGATCTACGCCTGAACCTGGAGAACAAGCTCGCCGAGGCGCAGAACCTTAACGATTCATTACGAGATGAGATCGAGCGCGCCCGCGCTGACCACTCAAACGAAACGAGGGAACTGCGTGGCCAGATATCCGACCTGCAAGACCGGGTGGAGCAGGAAAGGCAAGCTGCAGTTGCTGCTGCGTCGATGGCTAGGAATTCCGGAGACGCCAACCCCGAACTAGAGCGAGAAAACCGAGAGCTCCAGGACGCTCTACGCGAGCAGCAGGCTATCACGGATGAAGTACGGCGCAACGCGCAGAACGCACTGCGGGAAATGCGGGAGCTGTCACAGCAGAGCAACGGAACGTATGAACGACAGGACGAATTGGAGAGGACGGTCGAGCAGCTCGAGGAGGAAGTGCGCGAGTGGAGGAATCGGTACACCAAGGCGAAAACACAGCTACGAAGTATGCGCGCGGTATCTATGGGCCTCGCTGTGGAAAGGGAGGCGACGGTACACCTAAGAGAGAAGGGTCTCACCGACGACAATGGTCTTGTCAAGGACGTTCATGTCACGAAGTTCCAGGTTGCTATTGACGACATCCTCCAACAGGCGAGGACGGATAATGGCGATAAGATCATGGACACAATGAAGGCTGTTGTCGTCAGCGTGCGACGGATAAACAGGGACCTGGAAACGTCGCCTCCAGCGGCTCCCCATGCCGACGAGTTTGCACAGCAGCAAGGGAAGCTTAAGTCCAAGGTATCACAGGCCGCGAACGCGTTCATCACTGCGTCGAAGAATCACGCTAACTCGGCGGGTCTGGCGCCCGTCGCTCTCCTTGATGCGGCTGCCTCACACTTGGTGGGGGCTGTGGTTGACTTACTACGGACGGCCAAAATCCGGCCTACTCCCATGGGCGAACTGGACGACGAAGACGGGATGGTAACGCCGGTAGATTCCACGGGGTTCTTCTCGACATCGAACTCGAGGCAAGAGTCCATGACCCAGGAGTCCTTTACCCAGTCGATAGCTCAGGAATCCATGCCGCAGGGTGGAATGGCACCGGATCCAATGGCACAGCAAGCCCTTCCCCCGCCGCCCCCGTTCCGCGGTCTTGGTCCCCGGGAGAGCGCCGATTCGTCTGCCTACAGCCCGATAAACTCGCCGCGGGAATCGGCAGACCAGTCGTCGAAGTACCCTTCCCGGACGATGTCGCGGCCCCCCAATGGCCTGAACGGAGACTCGTACTATGGCGGCATGAATAAGTCGCTACCACCTCCACCGGATGCTTACAACAACTTCTCCTCTCAATATGGGGCCGCGGACGACTTGAAGCTCTTCGTCGACGATCAGACGGCCGTGCTCGTCTCGGCGATCCAAAACCTCGTGGGCTCGATCCGGGGTAACGCGCCGATGGAACAGATCACGGACGAGATGGGTGCCATCGCGGTCGTGGTGGACAGGGTCATAGGCGAGACACAGGCTAGCGGCAACGGCGAACTTGTGAGCCGGCTCAGCACTAGCCGGGATAAGCTGCTTGGTGCGGACGGGCGAGGGAGGTCGATTATCGAGAAGGGTAAGGGACCCAATGACCGCGAGTGGAAGGCTTTTACTCAAGGTCTGCCGCCTGTTGTCTTTGAGCTTGCGAGGGAGATGAAGGAGTTGGGGGTCAGAGTTGACGAGCTTGTGGGTGGTGGTGGTGATGACTTTTCGTAGGGGTGCTTTTGTGATGCTGGTGATACCCTGGTGTCTTGGGATCAAGGAAGGTGATCGGATTTGTTTCTTCTTTCTTGATTTGGGTCTCTTCTTTTATCTTGCTAGCGAAGCATATGGCATAGGGGGCTTGGATCTGCCTCACTTCTTTTTCTTTGTTTGGCATGATGGAGTGAGTGGTAGGGTTAATATAACTGAACTGTGGACATATGAGGACATGGGCTTGGGTAGGAACTGGTTTGTAGGGTGCATTGAATAGTAATGAAGTACGAGACAGATATGCAGTGTTTTGATGTCGGTCTGCGTAGCGCCAGAGCTAGTGATGATAACCGCGACAAGGCGGTTTATTCATGGACAGTGGAGTGTTTCCACTGGCAAGGGGGTCTGGGTCCACCGATGAGTTTGTAGATTCCTCGTATTCTCTCCTTGCATTGAGTCTTCTCTTGCCCAGCCGGGGAGGTAGAGGAACAATACATGACGGAGTGGCCGCCGCAAGCTAGGTTCTTGTACCTTGATCCCCCCGTATAAGAAGTACATTCATGGGTATCATAACAGTAAATAAAGCCTGCTCTCAATGTATCACACGTAAGAACCCTCACCGCCCCCTCATCGGCACGCCTGGCTTCCCAGGCATCCTCTTCGCCTGCCAGTTCGCATTCGGTGGCAGTTCATACTTACCCACGACCCCATTTCTCACGAGTTTTAGCCTCGCTACACGCCTCTCCTCTTCCGGAACAGTGTCCTTCGCCTCCTTCGCCTCCTCCTCTTCCTCATCTTCCTCCTCCTCGACATCCTTCCTCAGCCCCGTCCTCACATTCTCGATACCCATAGCCCTCTCCTCCGCTGTGTATACCTCGTGCGTCTCCTCCATGGCATACTGCCCGATCCTCTCATCGCAGTACTTTCTCGCCCACCCCCACAGCTCCCTCTGCTCCCTCCAGGCCTCCTCGCCTGACAGGGCCGCCGCAGCCGCCGCTCGCCCTTTCTCGAAAAGCTCCTCGACTGAGGGTTCGGGCTTCTTGCGGAGGAGCTGGAGGAGGACGTTCTCGTGCTGGCGGCCGGGAAAGTTAGTGGACGGGTGGACGGCGACGCGTTCGAGGAGGACGGCATTCTCGGAGAGGTAGGTGGTCAGGGTGCGGAGGTTCTGCTGGATGATTGTTGTGGAGGCCTGGATGGAGCTCCTGGAGCCCGAGGGAGAGTTTGTTAGACTTTGGGCCTGGGGTGGCGGCGCGGGGGAGGTGGGATGCGTACGATGGAGGTAGCGGTTGGCCGAGGGCGACGTCGTCCTTGAACTTCTGGAGGCTGCTGACGACCTGTGTCAGACGTTGGCGGACGGACTCGAGGATCTTGACCTCATCTGGCGAGAGGTTTAGTGACGCCATCGCGTCGTCGCTCTGGCTCGGGAGCAGGTGTATTCTCGGTGAGGTGTAGCTTCTGGCCTGAGGAAGTGGGCGCGCTTCTCTTTAGGAGGTTATGTTTTGGCGCGGGGCGAATTGGCGGGTCAGGAATGAGGATTGAAGCAGGCATACAGCCTTCCTGTCGCTTCCGCCGTTCGTGACGTCCCTCGCACAGCAGAGCCCCACTTACTCCCGCTAAGGGAGGAAATTTCGGCGCCCCGCAGCCCCAGCTGTTTATGCCGCTAAAAGGGAACTGTCAATGCCCAAATTCTTCACAATAGCATCCTCTTCTCTACATCAATTCTCAGGACGCAGGGACACAAGGCGGGAAAGATAATATGGACGCGACAGGTGCCCCTCACAGGACCTTATCAACAAGTGAAGGTATTCACTCTGATAGCCCACCTTCCTTTAGGTGCCTGTGCACTAGAGCACATGTCGCTGTAGTTCAAATAGGCTCCCTGTCACGTGAATCCGCGTAGCGCTGCGGATCCTGAGTGGATATGCTTTTTCGCTGGTGTATCAACTACTGTACTTTTTCGAAAAATTTCCCTTTTGGCACACCGCAACCTGCGACTCAACCTTCCGCTCTGTGACGATTTGAATTCTTCTCACAACAGCGCCACATAAAAAATCAAGATGCGTGTGGTTCTTGTGAGCGGTGGTGTCATTTCTGGGGTGGGCAAAGGTCAGTGCTTGCCCTCGACATTCCCTGGTCGTCGTTGAAGAACCCCGCGATCTGGCGGGGTATCCTGGGATGGCAGCGATTCTACTTGTAATAAGTGCTGACTTTTGCTGTTTAATAGGAATCATTGGTAGGAAGCCGTGTCGATAGTAAATGCTCCTGGTTACAGAAGCTAACCGTCTCAGCCTCTTCGGCTGGTCTCCTGCTCAAGACGGCTGGGCTCAAGGTCACGGTATGAGATAGGCCCGTCTGCCGGTTTCCTTCGTTGGCTCATGTTACTGTACTTCAGGCTGTGAAGATTGATCCGTATCTCAATGTCGATGCTGGCACCTTGGGCCCCCTAGAGTATGTTGCTGAAACGAATCTCCATAATTGAGCGACGACTGACGAACCAAGACATGGAGAGTGCTTCGTTCTCGCCGATGGCGGCGAATCCGACCTGGATCTCGGGAATTACGAACGGTATTCCACCCTCTGTCCTTGTATTATTGGCATGTGTTAATTGTATCTCGTTAGATACCTCGATATCACACTGACCCGCGACAACAACATCACCACCGGCAAGATCTACCAATCTGTCATTGTGCGTGTCTCTGTATCCCTGTGTCTGATGTCTGCTGACCCATCATAGGAGAGGGAAAGGCGTGGAGATTACCTCGGAAGGACGGTGCAGGTCGTTCCTCACATCACCGATGCTATCAAGGACTGGATAACTCGCGTTGCCCAGATCCCGGTGGATGACTCTGGCGAGGCCCCTGATGTCTGCATTGGTATGTTCCAACTCCATAGCATGCTCTTCCTACCGTGCTAACTTTTGAACAGTGGAGTTGGTAAGTTTCCATGCGTAGTCTTCCGGTGACTTGTTCAAATACTAACCGCAGCTTCTTGTAGGGCGGCACTGTCGGGTAAGTTGGGCTGGGACTAAATCTAATGAACTGCATGATCGATCCTAACTTGATTAGTGATCTCGAGTCGGGGCCCTTCGTCGAGGCGTTGGTCCAACTCAGGCACGAACTAACCCGGGATCCGGACTCGTCTTTCTTCAACATTCACGTGTCCTTTGTTCCATTGTTCGTGCACTCCGTACCCCCCTGAATCCCAGTCATGGGGCGTTTTCTGACTTGCAAACACCCAAGGATCCATGGAGAGGAGAAGACGAAGCCCACTCAGCATGCAGTCAGGCAGATGCGAAGCGCCGGCCTGATCCCCGATCTGGTGGGTGTCTGTATATATCAGGGGCCGAACCGGAGCTAACAGTATCAGGTCGCTTGCCGTTGCGATACTTCCTTGGACCACTCCACCATCCGGAAGATAGCCTCGAGCTGCCAGGTCGACCTTGAACAGGTGGTCGGTGTGCACGACATGGAGACTGTGTACCAGGTTCCCCTTCTGCTGCACGAGCAGGGCCTTCTCAAGCTGCTCACGAAGGGCCTTGACCTTGGGAAGCTCTCCGTGGGGCCGGAGAGGGTCACCAAGGGCGACACCCTGTGGAAGATGTGGAAGAAGACGGTCAATGTCCCGAAGGATTTCCCGCCTGTCGAGATTTCCCTGGTTGGAAAGTACACGCAGCATATGGATTCCTATCTCTCTACAGTAAGCTGATCGTCACCCATGTGTGCTGGTTTCCACTAAGAATTGTAGGTTAAAGCCCTGGAGCACGCGGCTATGCGGTGCGGCCGCAAGCTAAACCTGACAAATGTGGACTCGGAGCACCTGGAAGAGCCGATGCTCGAGAAGGACCCTGCCAAGTACCACAAGGCTTGGGAGATTCTGAGTAAATCTCAGGGTGTAAGCGCTGCTCTATCAGACCTTTTCTGTCCCGTGGCTAACATGAACTTTAGCTGCTTGTGCCCGGTGGTTTCGGCTCCAGGGGCATAGAAGGAATGATCAAGACGGCCAAGTTTGCGCGGGAACGCAAGATCCCGTACCTTGGCATCTGCCTTGGTCTGCAGGTGGCCGTTGTCGAGGCGGCGCGGGACCTCTGCGGGCTCAAGAACGCCACTTCGGAGGAGTTTGACGCCGACGCCGAGCACAGGGTCGTCATTTTCATGCCCGAAGGCTCTAAGGAGTGAGTGCTACCCTCTGAAGACATTCCTGGCATGATATTAACCATGAGCAGGAAAATGGGTGGCACGATGAGGCTGGGCACGCGTTCGACGCACTTCCAGGAGGGAAGCGAGTGGAGCAAGCTGCGGGCTCTCTACGGCGGGGCTTCAGTTGTCGAGGAGCGTCACCGCCACCGCTACGAGGTGAACCCCGAGTACATCGAGCGGCTCGAGGGGTCGGGGCTGCACTTCATCTGCAAGGATGACTCGGGGAACCGCATGGAGGCGTTTGAGCTTAAGAACCATCCTTACTACGTCGGGTAAGTTTTTCTCTCCAGGGATAAATTGTGTTAATGGCCTTGCTAATAGGCCACAGTCTGCAAGCGCACCCCGAGTTCACTAGCAAGGTGATCCGGTGCTCGCCGCCGTTCCTGGGGTTCGTGGCGGCCAGCGCGGGGATCCTGGAGGGTATCATCGAGGATCTGGACAAAAAGGGGCTTACGAATGGGAATGCGGCGCATTTCTAGACAGGTAGAGCAGAGATCTAGACACCTGTTCTGAGCTATGGCAAAGGGGGAATTCAAAGAAAGACGGCCGGCTAAAGACTAGACAGTTTGGGGGATCTGAACGCAATTGGGAAATGAATACATGTGGAGCGTTTAATGGGCTCTGGGCGTTTGATAGAGGGTTTTCAGGCTCGATCTAAGAGATAGATGTCTTCGGGACAGCTGTTGGACAGGCAGAGGGGCTCTCACGGCGAGGTCTGGAGTACGGCGTTGGATGACAAAGCGGGGGCGGGGTTGTGGCGTGCACAGGGGTACAATCCTCTCACAGCCCCAAGCCTGAGCTTCGTCTAAAAGAATAGGAATGTTTTGATTCGGAAACAGGTGACATCGCGCCGCGTTCGCTTCCCACCCTGCTTATTTCGGCCCGTTACTCGCGTGCACGCATGCACGACTTGGTCAAGTGTGGATGGGAGGCACGAGCGGCCAGGCGTGAGTCACAGCTGCTGCGTTACCTGCTCTGATTTCGTCTCCCCTGCCTCCCATCTGCGACCGTTGGGCTTGTGGGGAATGGTGCGGCTGCAGCATGTCTCCCCTTCTCGCCATGTTTAGATATTTTGACCCTATCTTTAGTCGGGAAACGAGGTCTTGGTGGGGTTGTGAAGTGGGATGTAGGGGCCCACTGGGAGCTCGGGGGGGCTAATATTACTCTGGGGAAGATGACTCTTTGTCCTGCTTCTGGCACGGGTCTGTCAGATAATGATATAAAATCGATCCGCCGATGCTCTGGGGTGTCAAGTTAGCTGGTTTGACAATTCATTGGCAGACATTTCGCGTTCTCGGTCTTTGCACGGTAGTACATCCCTCCACGTCTGCCCCACCAAGGTCCGATCCTCCCTCCGCCTCTTTAACACCACCCGACCTCGGCCCCGACTTCAATCTCACTTCATTCAAAGGAAAGAACTCTACAATCTCAATTGAGCTAAACAAAACCGCAAAATCCCTTTCCAGAATACAGAAGAGCAGAAGAGCTACCATGGACGTCCGCTGCCAGTGTCACTCTGTGCAGTTCACCACGCCGCTCCCCAAGCCACTGGCGCTGTACGTCTGCCACTGCGGGCAGTGCCGCCTGCAGACCGGGTCGGCCTTTGGTACAAGCGCCATATTCCCCAAGTTTTCGCTTCCGGGGGATCAGCCGCTCTCTTGTTATGCGTAAGTCCCTCCTCTTGACGAGTCCCCGTTACGCGTGCTCACGCCGTTGATCGCTCGCCCTCTTCCTGGCCCTATCAGATGAGATTGGAGATAGAAGTTTTGGTGTCACGGTGGGGAGTGTAGATGAAATGATAGGCACTGTTGACTAAACTATATGCCGTGAATAGGAGGTTGATGTCCTCAGGAGACACACTCCACTGGTAAGTCCATACAGCACGGACTGTGTAAAGCTGATGTGTCACTAACACGAAAAGCTACTTCTGCAAGAACTGCGGCACGCGGATACTCCACACTACACCCGTCTGTCAACCCTTTCCCCTCTAGTCCCCCCCCTTCTCAGACTAACACCGTCAGACCCGCAACGTCGTATCCGTAAAGGGCGGCTGCATCAGCGGCCTGGACTGGTCCAAAGCCATCCACGTCTGGGCCAAGACGGCCATGGTGCCCATTCCCGAGGGGTGCGAGACCCATAATGAGGACTCGACATCCGACTCGAGTTCAGAGTATGGGGCCCACCAGGCTGCGCTGGATTAAGGTGTTGAGCGAGAGCGGAGTTTGGAGAAGTTGTTTTTCTTTTTTTTTTTTTTTTGGTGGTGGTGGGAGTACAGAGAGGGTGTGAGTTAAAATGGATGAAAATAGAGATTGTGGGGGTGGTAAGGGGCGTTGGAAATACCTGACTAGAAAATGGGAAGCAATACGTAGAAAATCCTAGTTATATTAGATGCTATGAGATGCAAGGTTTCAAAGATGCACCGTTTACGAACCCGATAATATCACCTCTCATTAGTCGTCGACGGCCCATCCCCTTGCGTACTTTCGTCCCGCCCGTCGAGCCCGACTGCGCTAGACCCATCCACATCCATCTTTGGCCCCTGTCCATCGCCTTCACGTTCACTCTCCCGGCCATCCTTCTTCCCCTCTCCCCTCCCCACGTTCGAATCCCTCCCCGGTACGAAGACGTACATCGGAAACTCCAGAAACAGCGTCCTTTTCAACCACACAGGCACCTTCTCGTACACCCTCGGTGGAAACGGCAAGAGCGGGCTCGTGCGTCGCAGGTACGCCGAGTACTCGTCCCAACCGAGGTCGAGCTCGTAACGGCGCTTTGCAGTAGGGCGCTCAGAGAGAGGAAGGCCGGAGAGGAAAAGGAGAAGGGCGGTGATGAGGAAGGGGCCCACGACGGAGGCGTAGAGAGCAGCTGAGGCGTTGGTGGATAAGGAGGATGACGATGTTGGGGTCGTGGCGATGGTGTAGATCCCTGTTTTGTTAGCGTCATGTTTAAATGGATATCTCGGAGACTGGCCTACCGAACTGGGCGAGTATGTCTCCGAAATAGTTCGGGTGTCTCGAGAATCTCCACAACCCTCCATCACAGACGGCCGCCGCGCCGCCCCCATACTTCTTCCGGAACGCATACCTCTGCCCATCTGCCACCATCTCTACCACGAACCCAATACCAAACATCAGCACTCCAACCACGTCCCCTGAAGCTCCAAACTGCACTTCACTCCCCTTCTGCGCTTCCAGCACGGCGGGCGAGTTCCCCAGCGTAACGGGAAGTGACACGCCCCACACCCACAGCATCTGGAACATCCAGAAACCAAGAAAGGCCACGAAGCGGTGACGCATACCGTCGAAGCGCGTGTCATGGCCCGTCTGCAGGATGCGGTAGAAGAGGAAGGAGGAGAGGCGGAGGGCCCAGAGAGTGATGAGAGATGTGGTAACTATCTGGCGGGAGTGATAGGGGGAACCGGAAAGGAAGAGGGTTGTGAGGGAGATGAGGGCGAAGTTGGTGCCGCCGGCGAGGTCTGGAGTGTTAGCTGGGAAGTTGGAGTGATGTAGAGGGAGAGAGTACCTGTCAGGAGGTCGAATTGGCAGCCGTAGGCGATGGAGAAGAAAAAGAGTTGGTAGGCCACTGTGATGAGGGCTGTGAGACCAAGGTAATAATCGTCTAGCACCTTGACCGTCATGGCGGCTGAGGCTTATCACGACTGAATTGTCCCTACTTTCACACGGATGTGAGACTTCCTTTCATGCCGATCTCTTTTTCCTCTTCCCCAGAGCCACCGCTGACGATAACTGCCAGCTCTAACCACACCCGACAGTGCCACCAGTGCGATTTGTCGACAGGGCGGTGTTTAGATGTTAGTGGCCTTATTGTATCTAACCTGTAGTTGGTTCGATATTGAATATGGAAAACGAGCCGAGTACAGTGAGCGAGCGGGGCTGATGGCGAAGCTGTCCTGTCATCGGCAGCGCTCGGACGCGGGTAATCACTGGATCATGTGCTTTATCTCAGCGTCGTAAGGAGGTCTCCCGTCCGTGCCGCATCCTAGAACCTCTCTAGCAAATTCCCACAAATAGCAACATGCAAGGAATATGCTACTTAGAAACGGAACGGCTTTCGGGGTGAACGATCGTGGCGTGTTCCGATGTGATGGTTGAATCACGGGCGCTTACAATCAGCAGAACACACGTCAGTGTCGATGTTTCATCTGCCTTGATCTTCTGTCCACACAAGCCGCCCTATGGGGCGTTGACTCCATACTCTTGTCGCCGAGGACGGAGCTGCGCGCTATATCCTACAGGGCCGTTTTTCTGGCCTGCCAGCACTTGCATCGACCATCTTGCGTAGTCGAAGAGCCTCCATCTTGAGGTCATGATATCGGGCGGCTAAAACAACGCCGCCCCTATCCACGGGTTTGCAGAATCAAGGCCCCTGGTCGGGCTGGAAGTAAAGTTCGTAAGAAATACAGTGGCTAGATTAAGCTAACTGAGTTGAGGTTGTAACTGGATTCTGTGGAGCAATATCGATAACGTTGGAACCTTCCCATGTCTCTACTACCTGAGAAGAAATGCACATGATCTCTCCCGTGATCCCCTATTCCCTCCCGAGTAGTGCGAGCTTGTCTGCCGTGGCAACCCACAAACCCAATTCTCCTTCCAAACTTTAATCCTGCCAAGCGTACGCTCCTATATTCAACATTTCCCCGACCCCTTGGCCAAATGCAGCTCATATTTGTCTTTATCACTCTCTCATTTACAGTGCCTTGATCTCTAGGCACCTCGGTAATCCAGAATTGGCCTGGCCAAGCTTGACCACCCCTTGGCATCCGAAACCGCCTGGATTTCATCTCGCCAGAGCCTCCTGCTCAATTTCGTTCGCGATGCGAAAGCCCGTGGCACCGGCGAAAAACTCCTATTCGCCAGGACACCGAAGATGGCATCCCTGTCGCTGGGCATCGGTTGCGATAATGCTTCCGCAATGCTTACTTGTCACATTCCGCATGAAGCTCCCAAACACACACGGACTCGTCGCGCGGCTTCGGCTCGATCGATGTGCCAGAAGGGACGCGCCCATTGGCTGCGGGCCCCCAACTCTCCAATTCTTCTGACAGGTCCCGTTTGGGCCCCGTCTCAAGCCCCGTTCCGCATCGACGGCTCCCCGCCAAGACCATGAAAAGTGGGTCCATGCAAGGGCCCAAACCTTGCCTGAAGACCGTCTCGCGAGGGGATCCACTTTTGACCGCGACGCCACGGGGCAAACTTTGCGGCTCCATTGTCCCTACCACCCCTGAATCCCCGTGCAAGACCTCGCATCGTTAATAATTGCCAAGTTCCTGGCCATCTTCTGCCTCGCTTGGCCCCTGCTCTGGGTCTGCAACGGTCTAGGCCATGGCCTGGGAGAATCGGACCTTCGATCTGTTCGTCTCGACATGGTCCGATCCCACCTCCCCCACCGGGTCACCTCCGTTAGTTCGAGTTCGGTATCCACATGCCCCAGACTCTGACAGGAACATGCGACCTCGTATCTTTGCAATGGACTGTAGTGCCGGGGATACTTGCACGGAGGAGAACGGTTTTCATTCGCGCTAACTATCTCGATCGGGGATCCACCGTCACAGCGGATTGGGCAGGATCCCTGTGTTCGTCCCTCGACGAAACAATCTCAGAAACTACCAGTGACAACACCCCGGCAAGAGCCGCAGCCAGTCGCCATGGGCCCACTGCCCCGAGCCCGCCTCGTTCCATTTCTCACCTGGGTCTCGCCCTCCCCTTTGTACTAGTAGCGTATACCGGCCGTGTTCTTCCCCCCCCCTTTAACTCTGATTATCTGTCTCTTCATGCCTTTCGTTTGATTGATCGTGGGACGCCTCGTGATGCCTTCCCATTAAATCTTGCCATTCCTTTCTCTTTTCTCGTTTCTTTCTAGCGTGCGTGTGTTTTCGAGGTCGGCGCCCCGTCGAACCTGTCTACAGGCGACTCCAACCATTTAAGCCACTTCGGAGGGACATCGCCGCGCACTCCTTATGAATTTGAAGGGTTGATCCCGTTTATCCTTACACCATTCTCTTCGCACGACGGCTGGCCTGTTGAATTCCTCTTTTCCCTACATCATATAATCCGATATAATCCGATTCCAAGAGACAGCTCGGTGGGCTGAGCCGGGACTGGTCGTGAACGCCTAAGATGAGGCAGAGCGCGTGGTTGGTCGTTGTCGCTACTCTCTCGCTTGCCCAGGTAGGAGGACCCATACACCAAGTGTTTAACTGGTGAGGTGCTTACAACTTGATAGTCTGCTGCGATCGGACATCCCCGCCATGGGCTTTCACCTGTAAAGCGCCAGAATGGGCTTCAGAACCTGATTGCCCAGTTGGGTGGGGGCAGCAACGGGAACGACGATGCCGATGAGGCTCTCCAGGACGACGGCAACGGCGAGATCCAGGACGTGGATGACGGAGCCAATGGTAACAATGGCGGCCTCAACTTGGGCAGCATCGTTGGTGGTGGGAATAGCAATGCTGAGGCTATCGAGGATGACGACGCCGCCGAAGAAAACGAAGATGCTGCCGCCGAGGCTGCCGATCTGGCCGACGAGACTGGAATAGCTCCTGAGGATGTATCCAATGCGGCTGAGGAGCTGGCAGCCGGTGGCTCGGCCGCTGATACTTCTGTTGAAGCCGGAGATGGAGTCGATCAGGACGCGCAGGATAATGTCGAGGACGTGGATGAGAATGCGGACGCTGCTGCTGATGCCGCTGATACCTCTGTTGAAGACGATGCTGGGGCCGATGAGGCTGTCCAGGACTCAGAGAATGTAGAGAATGATGTTGATGACAACAACGGAGGCTTCAACTTGGGCGACATCCTTGGCGGTGGGAACAACAATGACCAAGCAGAGGATGACGATAATGGAAACGGCGGCTTCCTCTCCAACCTCGGCAATCTCTTTGGCGGTAGTAACGACAATTCTGGGGATGAGGCCGAAGAAGTGGAGGCTGAAAACGGTAATAATGGCGGCCTCTTGGATCTCGGTAACATCTTTGGCGGCGGGAACAACAACGCCGACGAGGCCAACGACGACAATGAAGGTGGTCTTGACCTTGGCAACCTCCTTGATGGTGGGAATAACATCGACGACAACGACAACAACGACGCGGAATTAGAGGATGAGTTGGAAGTCGGTGACGATGAGGCTGCCGACGCCCAGCTTGAGGAAGATGAAATTGCTCAAGAGGAAGGGGAGGCTGAGGACGTTGAAGTTGTGACTGAAACCCAGGCTGAAGGAACTGTTGCTGCTACTGAAGCTGCAACTGAGTCTGAGGCCGAGGAGACAGCTGCTGCTACTGAAAATGCAACTGAGTCTGAGGCCGAGGAGACAGCTGCTGCTACTGAAGCTGCAACTGAGTCTGAGGCCGAGGAGACAGCTGCTGCTACTGAAATTGCATCCGAGTCTGAGGCCGAGGAGACAGCGGCTGCTACTGAAAATGCATCCGAGTCTGAGGCGGAGGAGACCGCTAGCGGCTCTGAAGAAGATGCGTAAGTGGATGGAACGGAAGTTGAATCCTCGTGTAGAGTTCTAACGGTGATATCAGGACTGCCACCGAAGCCGAGACTGGTCAAGCGATCGCCACAGACGACTCCGCCGCAGTGTGTTGCCCTGTGATTCCAGCGACATGAGTCCTGTATCTCTAACAGTGTGTGGTTATAGGAAGAAGCCGCAGATGCTAGCAGCTCCGGCGAAGCTGTAGGAGACGACGCTGGTGTCGTCGCAGGCCCCGCGGAGACTGCCCCGGCCGATATTGCTGAGGCCGACCCTGCCGCCAGCCAGGCTGAGGCCCCGGAAATCCTCTCTAGTGCAGGTGGTCTTGTTATGGTCGAGATTCCTGGTCAGACTCCAGCGGCTGATAGCGGCAACGCCGAACCTACCGGCGGCGAGGGAGCAGGAGAGGCCGGGGGAGTTGTCTCCAGTGCAGGTGGTCTTCAGATCGTCTCACTCCCGGACACCCGTGGTCCTACGTCGACTCTCGCTGTGAGCACCGCGGCAGATGCAGCTTCCACTGAGGCAGCCGTTGCTACTTCCGAGGCGGCTGCTGCCCCGTCTGATGATGCTGCGGCTAGCGATGCTGCTGGAGAGACCGCCTCCGAGGTCGCTGTATCCGGTATGTTTCCCACCAATCTCTCGTCAATATTTGTCGTCCATCTGCTTACCAGGCATCTAGTGGACGCGTCCGCCATTGGTGCCGCAGAAAGCGCTGCCCCTTCTGCTGAGGCTCCAGCTGCAGAGGTTCCATCTGCAGTAACCCCGCCAGCTGCTGAGACCCCATCGGCCCAGCCTCCAGCTGATACCCTTCCCGCCGCCGATACAGAAACTGCTCCTCCCGCCGCCAATACAGAAGCTGCCCCTCCAGCACCTGAGACACCTGCCTCTTCCCCTGCGGCTGCCCAACCAGCAGAGGACACACCACCTCCCGCAGCCGGTGCGCCTCCTGCCGCCACACTCCCAGCGGCCGGCCAGGAAGGAGGCGAGAATGCGGAAGCTACCCCTCCAGATGAAGCCGCCGGCCAAGAGAATGGCGAGAACGCCGAGGCCGCTCCTGCGGAGGGCCAAGGTGGCGAAGACACAGGCAATGCAGGTGGAGAAGGAGCCCCTGAAGATGTCGACCCTGTTGCCGGCGCCGCAGCGCCTGACCTTAGCGGGTTGAATCTGAACAGCGAGGTGAGTCTTGGCAGCTTGGGAAGGAGGCATGCGAAGGTTTGGTAGAGGTTGTTGTGGAAGTGTCCGATACTAGTTGTGTTGTGCGTGCTATGAGACGAGTGTCAAGCTTTGCTGCTGTTCGCCGGGCGCTCGGCTCGCCGTAGGTAGGCAGGGGTGTGATGGGAGTTGTTCCTCTGCGGGTTCTTGGCACAAGCGAGCAAATGGACTTCTATCCGGGTAGTTGGCATTCCAGTGTTGCTGTGGGACGTGTACTCGATTTTCTTCTGTTGTAGATAAGACTTCCTCGTGCTATTACCATCCTTGGATGGAACAAGCTGTGTTGCTCTATCTTGATGTACACTGAAGTGACTCTCTATTTCGAGGCCATTGTAAGTCTATTGGGTATCATGGTGATGAAAAGTCGTACAGCCCACCTCCTAGTGTAAGTTCTTGCTCATATCTACCTTACACTGGCTTCTGGCCTTTCTGCTTCTTTCCGGGCCTCTGTTCATCCCCGTCCCCATTCTTCCGTTTCTTCTTGCCAACTCCCCCTAACTCAGTCTCCTCCTTCCCAGGTGCCGGCCCCGGCACAGCTTTCACGACCTCCACAACCCCCCTATACCCTGCCCTCTTCGCCCCCTCATTGACAACCACGCTCCTCGGTCCCGCCCCAAATGCCTCTACCCCCCTCTCCGTCCCCAGCCCCCACACGCTTAGTAGATTCACAACATCCCTCGGCGCCCTCAACTCCACCGCCTTCCCCGCTCCGCTCGAGACCACTAGCCCCTTGCCCCCCGTCGCGCGTATCAGGCTCATAACATTCCCTATGAAGTTCGCGCGCCGCGCGGCCGAGAACAACTGCGCATAAGCAATCTCGAAGCGCATGCCGCGCGAGACCGCCACGGCGATGGACTTGCGGCGGAGGGGGAAGGGGAGGCGCGAGGAGAGGTCAAGGGATATGAGGGGCACGTCCTGGATGGTGAGGCAGGCGGCCGTGAAAGACTTTTCCGTCGTGGGGCGGAGGGCGAGGAGGTGGTAGTGCGAGGCGAGGGAGGGGAGACGGTGGTTGTGCGAAGGGTCGGAGAGGAGGATTGTTGCGCGGTGGAGAACGGTCGGTAGGGTGGTTCCGGAGTCGCCTTTCCAGGGGGGTTGGGGGCCAGATTGGTTGCGTGGCGGGGTGGAGGGGAGGGAGGGGAGGGGGTTCGTGATCTGGCCTGGAAGGGGGGTCGAGACGAGATGGTTTAGCGCGACAGTCTTGTAGCCAAGGTGGGTGGCGTACGCGAGCATGCGCTCAAGGTCTTGGGGGTCCGTATTCGGGGACCACGGGATGTTGAGGTCGAACATCGTGCTGGGTGGAGGTGGAGGTTATGATCGTAGCATCTGAATGTTTCGCGAGGAGGCAACGATTTGTGGCCAGTGGCCTCGGGATTCCGCCGTTATTGAATGGATTTATCGGGAGGGTATGAGGTATACCACAGGCAAGAGAAGGGCTAGATGGAGGTAGTGAACGCCACTTGGTGTTTGGGCTTTTTGAGAGTCTCTCGGAGCTAAAATTCTCGAGGTCGCGATAGCTTGATAAGGCCGTTATCACGTGCAAGAGTCTCACCGAGCTCACCGAGACGCCACGTCCCGCCATCCTGTTCTTTACATTTACTTGTTTCTTGACAAAGGGCCCACATAGAGCCCAACGAAAGCGGGTCTTAGCCGATTCGTTATCCAGCACCTTCACAATGGAGTGCGCCTTTCACTCTTAATTTCGAAATGATACTCTATACCCATGTCGGTGTCTTGTTGAAAATATGAAGCTCTCACTAGGACTGCCTCTTTTCTCTTGTAGAGAGATGGAACAAAAAGGGCAAAAAACATACAACACCGGGGATTCGCTGGTCGTCACCGACCCAACTACTAGTCCAGCGCTTCGTGGTTTATGTTCAGGGGAGCGGACGGGACCCTCAGTTCTCCACGAGCTATGGTCGTATGTATTAACACCATGGTCAAAATGGGCATATGACCTTTCAATGGCGCTTTATCGGCTACTCGATGGTAAGCCCAGTCACCGGTAAATGCGAGATGTGGAGTTTCTTACCCTAATATGCCAGTCCCGGCCTGGACCTATTTTGCCTACATATTTACGCAATAAGGAGGTCAACCCCGGAACTTCCCAGCCAATACATTTCTCTCAGGCCGTTAGTGCGCATCGTCCGGACACCAACTAGAGAAGAGACAAACTTACCTGGCCCTTGGAACAGACTATTTATACCATCCCAGCCTAGAAACGTGATATCTTGTTAGGAGCTTAACATCGCTAGCCGTCTATCCCACGCCAGGTATACCTACTTCTCCTTAACCGCATACTCTCCCTACTGGATATCAAGGCACATCTTGACGATTTCCCCGCCAACGCCGCCGGGGGTACCATATAAGGTACAGGTCTCCTCGGTGACGTCTCGGAGAAAGATCCATTGAGATAATTCCTGATATGGCATGGCCCAGCTCTATCTCGGACATGAGAGTGAGGTACCCCTGTTTCCACCGCTCGAAGCACCTTCTGTCGAAGTGCGCTCTCGCTTCCCCTGCCGTTCTCGAACCGGTACTTCACTTGACATACGCGGTGTATTTGCTGTGACTAGGTGCCGGAAGTCTGCGTGCCCTTCTATAGTCCTACTTCAGTAACTTCTATAGCCTAGTCGGACTATATAGAAGTTGACACCAGAGGAAAACCGGACGGATGAACATGTATAATATTTTCTTTTTCAGAGGTCGTAATATACGCGAGAAACTCCGTCTTGCGGTAGGATGTCACCTCGCAAATGGTCAGTGCAGTACTGCAAATGCCGCTACATTTACCTAGAATCCTTAGTCAATGAGCTAACGGCTTTGTGTAATTATTTACGCCAATGCTGCACACTGGGCAGATGACCTGAACCCCGCCTCTCTCAGTGCTCACGGTAGAGTCCGTATCCGTACGTACCCGAGAAGTCGATGCTCTACGTACATGTACACATCGAGATGTCACCCTCCATGAGTCGCCACTGCACCAATGACAAGTGCACGATTGCAATCTGTGCGGGGGTGACGGCCCCCGGCCCCAGACTTCTGCACCGTTCTGTCTCCACTGATAAGCCCTGCAGGTTCGCAGCCCCTCGGTATCATCCCCAGGCCGTCATTCCTGACTGACCACCTATGCTCGCTAAACATTAACCCTCTACTACTATTATCAGTCATCGCAATGACTCCCGCCTGTTGGTTTAGCCATGGGTGACAGAGAAACCCAGGACACCGCCCACCATGGCTGCCATGCCAAATCAAGGCGTAAAGCTTCTTTTACGGGGAATCGCTCACGTGCAGGGTGTCTTACTTGCAAACAAAAACATGTATGTTTATTAATCTACCTGACCTGGGGTATTGTTAACATATCAAAAGATGAAATGCGACGAGACAAAGCCTAGCTGTCGCCAATGCCTCTGGAAAGGCCTGGTCTGCAAGGGTTATTCACGAGGTCTCAAATGGTCCTACAAACACCAGCCCGGTCGGATTGAGGCTGCCGTGGAGCAATCGCCAAGAATAACTGAGGCGAGCGAACTCGACCGAAGTGAAGTACTTCAGCCAGATGACCAAGAGTCAGGAGCAGCCGCTGCCGATGCTGCAGCCTGCCTGACGGACTTGCCTTTCGGCGATAACTACTGCAACCCTTTTCTGGATGAGATAGAGCTGCCCTCGGCAAACGCCACCCAACTGACATGCTGGCGCATAGGTCAGGATGCTCAGAGCGGCTCTGACCAACCTACATACGCCGGGACTGTCTTTCCACCTGCTTCGACTTCGGATATTGGGCAGAACCCAGCTTCCAGCCTTGAGCTGGTGATGCACATACCGCGCGCTCCGTCGTCCGAAGGAGGCCCTGACACGGCCCTGAGGCTTATCAGCAGCTGGTTTGATGAGGTCTGCCCAGCATGGTCAGGTTTTGACTCCAGCATGAACATGAACCGGAAGCTCGCGACAGACTTGTGGCACAGCTCTGCTGCCGTATTTAATGCGCTGCAAAGCATGTCGGCGAGCTTTCTCTCGGCAAGAATGCCTCAGATGAGACGGCAGGCTATGAACCTTCTTAACACTGCGACCGTCTGTATCCAATCCGAAGTCAACGCATTAAATGAGAAGACAAGACTGGATTTCATTCCCACAGGGCTCCTCTTCTCCTTATTCTGCTTGGGGACAACTATATGCTGGCTAGATGCCAGTCGAGTTGGTGAGCCTTTCCTCAAGGAGGCTAAGGCGCTACTCCAGCGGTTCCCGCGGCATAACCTGTCTGATTGGGGTCAACTTGAAATGATTTCATTCTTTGAAAAGAGCCTTGTGTACTGGGAAATGCTTCTTTCCGTGGTGGACGACACCGACCTGAGGTCGGACATTGATGCCACTGTATATGACCATCAGCAACCAGCGCCTAGCAATGGTGGCTCGACAAGCACCGACATTGTTCTTCATCCATGGACGGGAATCTCGTCACTCACATCCCGACTCTTCGCCCAGTCCATACGCTTGTGTAGGACATATCGCCGCCGAATTACGAACCCGACCGGTAGAGCCATCAGTCTGTCGGCCGCCATGCAGGAGATTGAAGAATCCATGAAGCTCGAGGAGCAGCTCCTCGAACTCGACTTTTCATCTATATCCCAGATGAATGAAACTGGTGATTGGAAAACACCTTGGTTTCATCTTGCAAACGTGGCCGAGGCCTACCAGATTGCCGCGCTACTTCAGCTCTATGTGACGTTCCCGGACTTGGTATCGCTGCGGCTACCCGGGGAGTCTCGTTATGATCACGAGGGTCATGTTCCGTGGGATAAGTGGGTTATCCCATTGACTCTTCGTCTCATTAAAGTGCTGGAGCAAATACCGCCCGACTCGGGAAGCAGGGTGATGCAACCACTACTCTATATATGCGCAAGCACCGGGCTTCGGTACAACTTGTCCCCTTCAACAGACAATGGGCCTCGTATCCCAGGCTCGAAGGCATCTGTGGGAGTCCCAGGCCTCGGGAATAACAGCGCTAATATCTTGGGGTACATTGGCGAGATAGATGCGACGCAGAACCCCGGGCATAACCCAACCTCCATACCACAAGCCGCTCTTGACATCGGCGAGGGTCGTGACTTCATAATGAGGCGCCTCAAGGTCCTGGAGACGAACCTTCAACCCAAACCGATCATAGTAGCCCAAGAACTAGTTCAGGCGATATGGGCCGCTTATGACGGCGAATCACCAGGCCACACCGCAGTTCATTGGCTTGATGTGATGGAAAATAAGGAACTTCGGTCTCTTTTTGGGTAGTTCCTCTGGATGTACTATACTTGTTATTGCTGTTCTTTGATTGAGTTCCTGGAGATCGCTGTTGGGCTCTATGAGGGTTGTAAGAATGACACGACGGGGACATTGCTATCAGGGCCATCGGCGCTGGAGTTGGTAGATGAGATCACGAACTACACGTATGACATTTGAAATCAAATAATTGAGACTAGCAAAATTTGTTTAGTTTGTCTAGCTAAACATGTATCTAGACTTCCCCGTTAGCGTTTTCCAGTGATCATGGCTTCTTATCGGCCTCACCTTGGTGTAGGCACATCAGAAGTCGTTCTTCTTCCGTTGACCAACGTAAAATGCCAGTCCCCCGTTCTCAGTTTCAAAAGTAATGGTGGACCCTTTCGGAAAATACACCACGTCTCCAGGCTGCGCAGTGGTCTTCTGGCCGGTTGCATCCGTGATTGTATAGTCACCTTCGAGGAATATTTTCATTTCGTCGTATGTGTAGGTGTAGGTGAGGGGCTCGCCTTTCTCTAGGCGGAACAGGCCACCCGAGATTGGAGCATCTGATGACTGCTCGCTGGAATATACGTCTCCCAGGAAGGCGTTTTTGCCGGCCAGCAGGGGGATCTCGAACTGCGATTGAGCCTGGGGGTAAAATTGGAATGCTTTCGAATCCGAAGCCATGTTCGAACATAATGGTATACGTAGAGGATGTGAATGGTATCTAGACTGCGATCCAAAATCTCACGTTTGTGGATCGTTAGGAATACATTGGATTGAGGTCTTCATATAGCCTGGAATGCTGCACAGCGATCAACACGGGTTAAAGATCACACGCGTGATACTGTCCTAGTTTGGCGAGTTCTTCCGGTATCGCCCAACCACGGCCGGGTATTGTTGCCCCTCTGCATCAGGGTGTCTCACACAAGGAATGGTGTCCGTACACCATTACGTTGTTCAGTAGAAATTCCCTATCTTGCTACAATCTTGTTCCGGTAATCATGGAAGCCTTATTTGTGTCTATGACTGCTGGGTGTAATGTGACGGTGAATGCTCCGTGTGGGTTTGCCTTTTTTGGCCATGTTTTCCGGGATCTGATCTGGAGGTGTTAGACAACCATGTCCGTGCTTATCAGACCAATAGCACAGGATGGACTCGACTTGGGGCTAACATCTAATAGACAGATAAAGATTCCTTACGCATGTCCACAGCAAGTCTAACTTTTCGGAGTAGTTTTGGGTTCCAAAATCGACACTTACAATATTACCACGCCTAGCATTTCGTTCTTCCATTGAGCCGAAAATGGCCGTCCTTCTGAAGTTCGACGAAGCACACGTTCTTTTTGCTCTTTTAGGTGTTTGTGGATTGATTTTCGGCTCTGCCTTTGTCAAAAACAAGATTAAGAGCTCCGCCGATGAGAGAATCCTGAGTCCATCGAGAGAGGAGACGAGAGAAAAGAAGACAGAATTGAGTTGCTTCAGAACGCCTATCCCACCTCCATATCCAGAATGGTCACTCCAGTCCACCAAACCCCTTCCATACCGGGCATTTCGGTACGGGCCAAAATACAACGTCACCATGGGGCTTAGGTCCCTACATCCATATGAATGGATCGAACTCGACAACCAGTTTCCAAAATTCCACGCCGACAAGGCAGCCCGCATCCAGGAGCGGGGCGATAAATGCGTCTTGACACACCCAGGCGCTATGGATAGTGCAGTCGAACTGCTCGAGGAGCTGGCGAACTACTTGCCAGCTCGCTACCCCACGTTGTTTAAACGAACACCAGTTGGTATCGACAATCTATGGTCGGGAGAATCGTTCAATATTGTGGAACGCCCGTTGGTCGAGGATCCTATGGCTATCTGTGCGCGTCTCGTGCAAGACGACCTCGCCTTAATGATCGAGCAACCTGACGGACAGTACCGCCTTCTCGCAGGCGCCATTCTTTTGGCTGGCTTCTGGAGGCTCTCTGACAAGTATGGAATGACATTGTCCAACATTCACACATCTGGGGATGTTCCTCACTTCAAGGAAAGGCTTGAAAGAGGAATGATGAAGTTCTTCCAGCGGCTCAAGCCGGAAACCTTCTACAGCCGTAACAACTACTTCATCCAGGTTGACGATTCCCTTCCTTGGAGCTACAGCATAGGCAACGAGGACGATCCGGTGGTGAGCTGGAGCACGGCAGAAAAGGACAAGGCGGTTACGCACCACTGGTTCCGCTCCGAGAGGCAATCATTGCGCAGGTTGCCCAAGACGGGAGCGATTTGCTTTACCATTCGCACCTATTTCCTTCCAATCACCGAGATGGTGGAAGAGGACTATGTCCCCGGGAGACTCGCCAGCGCCATCCGTAGCTGGGATAACTGGGTCTCGACCTACAAAGGGAAGGAGAAATATGGCGATGTGCTGCTAGAGTACTTGGATAAGAAGCATGACGAGCAGGTTCTGAAGGGACTGGATCTAACCAAGGAAGACGAGATCAGGCAGTACCCATGGTAGATAACCAGAAAGCGGCTTTATAATTTACGCGTGTTTTTATTTTACTTTCACTTAAAAATTTCTATCAATTGAGACGTCTATAGTCAATGACTCAAACACGGAAAAGGCGTCGCTGCGCTGCGCTCACAGTTCCTGAGCCTTTCTCTGGTGATGTGTTGTTAATGTGTACATGCTGTGACTTGACTCTCGTAGTGACAGCCAGTCAACAAGGTAGAGCTCGTAACAGACAGGACATCACCCACCACTGTTATCCTACTAGTCCCATTTCTACTCCAGTTTTGGTTTACGTGTGTGCCAAGCGGTCCAGGCGGGGTCAGATCGCACAGGACTTTGGAAGCAGCCAACCAGGTTAGTCCTATTACGGTCCATGTCCATGGATGCTGCTTCCCGGTACTGATCATGAATGCTTATCAGGACGGTGGGGTTTGCATCTTGCGCTTCCTGCACTTCCGGCCCCGCCCCACCTCCCCCGGATAAAATTTCCGAAAGCGGCAATGGTACCCTTCAACAAGCGAGCTCACTGTCAGGACTTGTGGTTATCACCAAGATAACGAAATAATGTAGTTCATGTACGCTGGGTAAGGCGGGCAGATCTTAGGGTCATGGAGGAATTGCTCCCTCGATTATAAGTACCTCATTTGTCTTAACTCTCGACGGACTCGGTCCAATACTACAAACCTACCTCAGCGAACCGTTATCAGTTACTCCTTGACATAACAATGGACACTAGCGCTATTTCACGGCATCCTTTGGATCCCCTCTCAGCGGAGGAGATAAGAACAGTGATCTCCATAGTCAGAGCGTCGAATCGCAACGTCCAATTCAATGTCGTCTCTCTCCACGAACCGCGTAAGGCGGCAATGACCAGGTGGCTGGAGAACCGGTCTGCCGCCACAAAGCCACCGCGCGTCGCGGATGTGACTGTCATTGCACCCGGCGGCAAGGTTGGCGACGGTCTTGTCGACCTTGGCACTAAGAGGATCACACAATGGCAGTGGGTTGAGGGGAAGCAGCCTATTGTGAGTTTGACCCGATGCACCTATGAGAGCATAAGCAACGTTCCCGCTAACATGCAGTCTAGATTACCCTCGAGGAGCTCCAAGCTGTAGAGCATGTCGTTCGCAATGATCCCAAGGTTATTGAACAATGCGAGATTAGCGGCATATCCAGAGACGAGATGCACAAGGTCTATTGCGATCCTTGGACTATCGGCTACGACGAACGATTCGGTAGCAATGTTCGCCTTCAGCAGGGCCTGATGTACTTCCGCCCAGACATCGACGACTGCCAGTATCAGTATCCTCTTGATTTCTGCCCTATCTATGCTGCCGATCAAAAGAAAATCATTCACATTGATATTCCTGCCACGCGACGTCCCCTAAGGAGAGAGCCTCGAATAAACTACCAACCAGCAGCAGTCGAAGCACAAGGTGGCTATCGGCAAGACCTGAAGCCGCTGGAAATTACACAGCCTCAGGGTCCTTCGTTCAAGCTCACTGGGCGTGAGATTGAGTGGCAGAGCTGGAAATTCCACATCGGCTTCAACTACAGGGAGGGCATCGTGCTCAGTGATATCTCATACAACGAGAAGGGCACCGTGCGGCCTGTCTTCTATCGCCTCTCATTGGCAGAGATGGTAGTCCCATAGTAAGAAGACTCATTTTGCCCCTATTTGGGGCACTATGAGCTAACAAATCACAGTGGAAACCCTAATCACCCGCACCAGAGGAAGCATGCCTTCGATCTTGGCGAATATGGCGCTGGTTACATGACCAACAGTCTCAAGCTTGGGTGTGATTGCAAGGGCTACATCCGATATCTTGATGCCGAATTCCCTGCTCAGGATGGAACCATCAGGTACATCAAGAATGCGATTTGTATCCACGAGGAAGATAATGGCCTGCTTTTCAAGCATACCGATTTCAGAGACGATTCAACTATCATCACCAGGGCCAGGAAGCTCATCATCCAGCAGATTTTCACAGCAGCCAACTATGAATATGCTGTTCAGGTATGGAGCCTCCCCAAATACGTACGGTACTACAGAGTCAATGCTGACCGTCATGATTGCAGTGGATCTTTCATGTAATGAATTCCCCCTTCTGATAACTGTAATCAAGAGAAGTTAACAGAGGTGTAGCAAGATGGAACGATCCAGCCCGAAATCAAGCTGACCGGAATCTTGAACACTTACTCCATCGACAGGGGAGAAGACACGGAAGGGTGGGGGACTGAAGTCTATCCTGGTATGACCAGTACGTTTCTGGTTTAGGCTATCCACGGCTGACCTGTCTCAGGTGTGAATGCGCACAATCACCAGCATCTGTTTTGTCTCCGGATTGATCCTAATATCGACGGCCCTAAGAACACCGTGTTTACTGTTGATGCGATGGCTTCGGAGGAACCCGTCGGGAGCGCAAAGAACAAATACGGCAACGCCTTCTATGCCAAACGCACTAAGCTATCCACTACCGGAGAAGCCATGACTGACTATAACGGCGCCACCGTCCGCACTTGGGATATCTGCAACACGAACAGGCTGCACCCATATAGCAAGAAGCCTGCCAGCTACAAGCTTGTCAGCCGCGAGGTCCCCGGGCTGCTGCCCAAGCCAGGCTCTCTGGTCTGGAAACGAGCAGGGTTTGCCCGTCATTCTGTCCACGTCACGAAGTGTGAGTTGCTTGGTCCCCTTCACACTCCGTCCGTCCCCAACTAGTCTAACGATTTCTTCCGTAGATCGTGATGATCAGCTTTGGCCAGCCGGACGTCATGTACCCCAGACATCCGGGGAAACTGACGTCGGCCTTCCGAAATGGATCGGCGACGGCAATGAGAACATCGAAAACGAGGACATCGTCTTGTGGCACACGTTTGGCGTGGTGCATTTCCCATCGCCGGAGGATTTCCCGATCATGCCCGTTGAACCCATGACGCTCCTTCTGCGACCTCGGAATTTCTTCTTGAACAATCCCGTCATGGATGTGCCACCGCAAAGGTCGTTGACTGCAAGTCAGGTCGCTGCGGAGGTTCCTCCGCCCAGACTGTAAGCTGTATTCTGTTGTCCCTGTCTGTTTAGCATACAGGGTTGGGTAGCAATGGTTAAATTCAAATCGTGATGAAAAAGGAAAAAAAATATCTTGATTCTTCAAGAAGCCGTGACACGTTAAAGGGAACCTTCGCCTTACTGTAGGAGTTCATCGCATAACCCCAATAATAACAGTGTCTTGTATGTATGCCTTGGCCTGATCCTCGCAGGTCGAGTATTATTAAAATCCAGCTATTTCATAGCTTACCACTAGTGTTTCCCAGGCTCTTCAGAGTATTCTAGTAGAGTTATTAGATGCCGTAAACTTCTGTCTTAAATATTATAACCAACCATATAAAATCTCGGCAGATCAAGCCAAAAACTAGTTGCAGAAGCCAAATCGAACCTGGGGGCCAGGTCTAGTCCCTCAGGAGGTTCGGCCACAGTACAACCAAACAACTGGGACACACGGATCCGATGGAAACACGTCCTCGGTACGCTGAATATGAGGGTCATCCGCCGCCGGGTGAATTCCTAACCTTGCTAACTTATACCCTAAGAACTAGCAATGTCGTTAGTTAGAAGCACCGCGAAGCATCTCAACTTAACGCGCCGGCCCCCAAATTAGACAATTATACACCCCCCGTTTGTACTTCTGCAGAAATGTGTGGCCAGGTAGTCGTACAGCGGAAGTGAGGAAGACGGAGACCGCGAATCCCCAATCCCCACTACACGTATATGGCACCCCGGAAGCACAATTAAACTAGGTCAAGCCGACTAACACGACGTGAATATTTCGTTAACGGCGATTCCATAGGCCTGGGAGGCATATTGCTATTGGCTCGGATTGATTGTCGGGCCTGCATGGAGGGCGAGGAGCTGTTGGTCTCTCGTATATATTCTAAGAGATCCAAGACTTCAGCTACTAAAGGCCCCAGAATCCTTGCTTGGGATGTCCAGACCGCGGCCTCCTCGTAGTGAGATTGACCCCTGCGGGATGTGCTGATCAGCCGCACCCTATGCGACCACGCTATTTTTCTGAGCAATCTTGCCTCCCATATCTCTTGGGGGAGGCCAAGACTCCTGACCCGTGTCGGCAGTGCCAAGGTTCCCCGACCTTATGACATCCTCGCCGCCAAAAGACGAGTTCAGTCGCGCGGTGCGTCAGCTTGCTGTTTATTCTTATTTTGATCCAGCAATTCCAACCCAGATATCTCTAATGGCCGACTTACCCCTTCCCCGAGAGCAAGATTCAGCCCGACCATGTCCCTATGACTTCAGAGTTCCCGACGGATTAGAGCGTTTAAGTTCAAGGCGTAGAAACCACCCCACAACCTGACGGCGTCACATTATATCATTCAAAGGCCTGCTCCATCAAGCATCCAATCCAGCAAGATGTCACTGGGCGCAGACACGATTTACAACATCGTGACCGCCCGCGATAGCCTTCCCCTGTCTCATAGCGAACTTCATCCTTTCGTTGGTCTCGCTCTTCAAATATCGCCAACGAGGTGATCCGACACGGCAGGACCTTCAGTGGATGATGCTCTCCAGCGCTCTCCTCAATGTGTAGGTAAAAAGAGAACTAGACCCTGCCTGCCCCCAAAGTGCATGTTACCCCTTTCCCCGGCAGAGCAGCACCAAAGGAACCGCTTCAAAAACCACTGTTAGAACGGGAAGGGAATGGGGTGTAAACAGTGTGTGGTCTCTTCATCTTAGTGTCTGCTTTGGCCCAGTTGAAGGAGGGTGGTCTATGGTCTGCGCGTTCTGCATATCATCCACCAGAGTAGCAGCAGTATCCTCATATCACCCACTGCATGGAGGCGCAAACGGGACGCTCCCACTGGCACAACAGCCAGTGCACACGGGATGGACATTCCAGCATAATGCACATCGTTACGTTGAGTCTTGCACCAGCATGTAATACCAACTATAGTAGTTAATTAGTAGCATATCGATACACAACCCACTACCATCTTGAGCTCAGCTCAACTTGATGGTTCAGAGGATAAACTGTTCTTTTCTTTCTCATTCATTAATATATTTTTCATAATAAACACGTTTGGCCCAGCTAAAGTACTTGACGGAGTAATGGGCTACGTTTAGCTAACTATAGCTAGTCACCCTGTTCACTTAGGTGACGTCCAGCTTGCTTGTCTCGTGCTTACGCCTGCTAGACACACATCGCCCTAGAGACAAAAAGCCAGCATCCTCTATTCGGTGTTAACTATTCCTTACTACCTCAATATTGGAATCACTTCCACGAACGTATGTTATTCCTCGATAATGAGAGGACATGGAGAGCGGTTGCTTGAATTGATTATCAAGGGGCCCACTTCATCGATCTTTAGATGATCTAGGATACCTCTCATTCGACCAGGGTTCTCGCAGGCTGTGCCCCAAATACCCCGATCTGTGCTGCGCCACGATGGGATGGTTGGCCGCCACCAGCCACGTGCTGTCTCATGGCACTCCCCGGCCGCCAAAAAGGGTAAAGCGGAGGCGACAACACGTCATTTTAGCCAGAGTGGAGCACCCGATCCCCAGAGCTTTGTTTCCATCGTCACCACCGCTTTCCCACCACTATCAGTCAACCGACATCACACGGGAAGTGTTAATCATTATCGTTTGCGGAAATTGCCTGTGCGCTAGATTTCACGGATACGCGATTGAGGTAACCCCACAGCCCAATCAGACCCGCAGCAGTCCCGCCTCGAAACGGTTTCTTAAATATGAGGAATCGAGTCGAGCTCCGCCAAAGGCGCGCAGTGGACTTACTTTCTTCGTGCAGTCACACCAACAGTCTTCCAACCTCGAGACCTCATGCGCATAAACCTAATCGCATTACGATAACGTTTAGACCGTCCTGCCGAACAACTACTGAGCTGCTTTGCTAAGCTTGTTCCCGACCGACCGAGCGAAACCCAAACCACGAGGGGCGCAAATTGAGGCCCGCCCACCATGTTTTTCTTCTTCGTCTTCGGCGAGCACACCTTCCGCAAGGCGGTTCCGGGCTACGAGAAGCTCGTCTGCCAGTGCTACAACTGCGGAAACATGTCTGGTCGCGTCCTAAAGTCGCACCCGTGGTTTACCCTCTGCTGGATCGTGAGTCTTCCCGCCCATCCCTTGTCCCTGCGGCCTCCCCTAGCCGATAATCGCCGCAACTAACGCAATATCGCACAGCCCATAATTCCCCTCTCGATAAAGGGCTACGAGGACGTCGCGTGCCACATCTGCAACTTCCGCCAGCCACTCGAGAACAGACCCGACGTATTGTCCATGAAAGGAGGCCAGGGACACATGCCGCCGGCGCAGAACGGACCCATGCCTGCGCACCAGGGATGGCAACAAGGGCCGCCGCCTAATGGACAGCCTGCGCGGTACGGATAGACTACGCCAGGACCTCGGTTGCGTTGGTATGGGGTGAGGGTTCTGCAGGCCGTGGCATTTCTACGTGCGAGAGCAAACGGGAGGCTTTAGGGGGACCAGATACCACGGATGAGGCGGTAATAAGGTGGTCTCGATGACATGGCGTTGGGTGTTCATATTTCCTTGTCGCATTTCTTTTGTGCTCTATACTATCTTCGCGCTTGTTCGCAGGGGCAATATTGTCCGGTGCAGAAATGAAACCAAACAATCGCCAATCGCAGTCCGTGGGCAATGGGGCGAGCTATCGGGCATCTTTGAATGAGACCAAACGACATACCAATGACCTCGTAATACCTAAGCGGAACTTGCCTGTCATCCTGGTGCACAGTAGTATGGAACATCCCATGTAATAATTAGCATACTGGAGACTGTGGCTACTATTATGAGAGCAGGTGCCCACCAGGGGCGCTCCTTCCGCAGAGGGCCGCTTGCTTGGGCTGTGAGTAGTTACACGCAGGCGCAGTACGTGAATTTTTTCCTCATCCTAGTTCGCATCACACAACTTTATCAAGTCCAAAGGTTCTCATAATTATCATGGACAGCCTGTATCCGAAGGGCTCTTCATTTCGAATAACCCAAAACAACTACCTTGCTCATAATCTTGACACCGTTTATCGTCCGCTGCTCCATTAACGCCCTACCTCTCACACCACTAAGCACTGCCCTCGTGTTTCCTCGCCTCCTCGGCATCTGCTTTTGCCGCGGCGGCCTCAACCGTGTCCTTGCCGGCAACCTCCCTCGTATCCTCGTCATCTTCAACATCGAAACTCCTCCCATTCCTCTCGGGGCCGACAAGCGTCAGGATGAGCACATAGGCGAACACGCAGCCCATGAAAATACAGATAACACGGCCGTACTCGTACCGCTCTTTCTCCTCTCCGTCGCCTTCCTCCGCCGGCAGCGGAAAGCGCTCACCAATGCGGGACTCGATGGTGGAGCTGGCCGAGGACGCGAGGTTTCCGAGCTGGTAGGCGGTGCCGACGGTGAAGGTACGGAGGGAGCCAGGTGAGAGCTCCATGAGGTGGATAGGGATGACACCCCAGGCGCCCTGAACGCAGAACTGCTCGAAGAAAGCCGCTGCCATGATCCTGGGCGTAGAAACGAAGGTGTAAGGGTACAGTAGGGCGCCACCGACGATGCAGCATATGATGATGGAGAGACGGCGGCCGAAGTTCTGCGACAGGTAGCCGACCACGCTGCCGCCGGTGATAGCACCCAAGTTTGCAACGACCTGGGTGACAGTCACCATGTCGGCGCTGAAATTAAACTGCGACTCCAGCATGGTGGGGTACAGATCCTGGCTGCCGTGCGACATGAAGTTGAAGCCAGCCATGAGCAGCACCATGTACACAAGCACGATCCAATGGCGCTTGACGGCTACCTTGCCCTGGGCAAAGAACGTCTTGGCGGGTGAGCCAAGTTCCAGTTCTGCGGCCTCCTGACGCACACGTTGCTGGGCGATGTAGGCGTCGTTTTCGGGGAGGCAGAGACGGAAAATGATGATGAGCACGGGCGGGCACGCAGCGAACCAGAACAGTGGGCGCCAGCCGTGCGGGGTGGTGTCGACGAGGCCGCGGGCGAAGACTACGCAGAGGAGATAGCCAAGAGCGTACTAATGATGTTTTGTCAGTGGGCTTGTTTAATGAGTCATGAAGCATGGGGATCCTGGTAGGCGTTGGTGGAGGGGATTACTTACTCCTTGCTGGAGCATGCCACTAATGAGACCACGCGCCGGTGCCGGACAGTCCTCGAGCGCTGTAGCGGCGGCGTTGCCATAAAGGCCGCCCATAGCGATACCAAAGAGCGCGCGGCACGCGAGGAACTCATCGTATGTTCTGCAGAAACCGGTCCCCTGTGAAACGCATGTTAGTCGTTGTGTTCCCGCACCGGATCGTTTCGAACCGTAGGACGGGATGGCACGTCTTGGCGCGGACGTGGCGGGGAAGCCAAGAAAAGTCTTGGCTTGCTGATTCCCGACGACCTCCGGTCCATAGCCCAGCCGGCGCGGCTAGAAGACGGGACACATGGCAATATACAACGAAAACACACAAAGTGTTTGAATTATGGGAAAGAGGGGCACATCTTACAAGCTCAAGAACGATAAAAAGAAGGTTGTTTACGATGAACGGCCACTTCCGCCCGTAGCGGTCGGCCGCGATACCGAAAGCGATCGCCCCGACGGACCGGAGCATCAGCACGAGTGTGATGCCCCACGTAATGTCCGTCGTGGTGCGATCGAACTCCTCGGCGAGCGACGAGACTGATAGGGACACGGTGAAGAAATCGAGCGAATCCCACGTCTAGACGGTGTAAGCACCCGAGCGAATAGGGCTTATGCGGGACGACGCACCCATGCGGAGAGAGCACACAGGAAGAAGGCCCATTGCTTCCCTGTGAGCATACGGAAGAGTGGAATCGGATTTTGAATCTTGGTCAAGGGCGGCTTGAGGGTCGAGATCCGCGTCCGGACATACTGGCCGACCGACATGTTGGTGTCCTCATGGTGTGCGGCTTCGGCCATATTGACTGAGTCAAAGTGTAGGAACTTGAACAAGTGGGATGAGGGCTTGGATCAACAAGATCCAGGAGCTCTTATACCCGGTAGGGAGACGAGCGACCTGCGCTGACGTGTCTACTTGGTGCGGTTGGGGAAGAGGAGCAAGTGGGAAAGCCGAGCCAAGGTTCAAGTCGTATGCTTCGAGGCAGGACGCCGTTTATAATATGGTACCACAAAGTCTATCCGCCGGCATCGGTGGCGCTTCCTAACCCCTGGGGATAATCTATGCCGGGCTTAGGGCTCCCCCTCTCCCTCCTTCCCCTCACCCCCAATCGGTGAATATTTTTTTTCCCTCCTCAGCCGTGTGATCGTATGGCGCTAAGCTTATTAGCACGCGATCTAGCTTAGATGTGCTTCTCAGCGGAGAAAGCGGGGAAAGCACGAGAACGAACGAAAACAACTACCAGAGAAAAGTGGAGGGCTGGGGAAGATAGCGGGCTCGTGAAGCGAGACGAGGTTTCGGCAGGCCATCTCGGTAACGCGGATTGGGTGCCCGCCTGAGGGGAAATCTGGTACGTGCAAGGCAGAAAAATTGGGACGGGGGGGATGGAGAAGATGGAGAAGGACCGGAAATGATGGTGCGGATGCGTGAGGGGAAGCGCTAGCCACCAAGCGTTGGTAAAGTCGTGCCCCAAATGGAGGGTGAGGGGAAAGGCCCAGAGCCCCATACGGAGTATACGACGCGCCCTGGACCGCCGATCGTGACCTCTACTCCCTCGGATACGTTAGCGGAATCAGGAAAGTATCGCGGGGTTCGCGGGGAGATATTGTGGGACAAAGGATCTCGAGTAGTGGCCCGGTGAATTTTCTAGGCTTGTTGAAGCGGGGGAGATCTTGATTCCTTTCTACAAAAGATCCCTGCAGAAGCGGCTCCGGATGAAGCTGGGTACAATCATCGTGGGGATGATCGTGCTGGCCGGGTATGTCGGCTTTCTGACATTCTACGGATCTTCCACAAGGAGAGGTAGATGTTACAGAGTATTGGTGAAGCGCTAGTCACGCTCTGCATATTTTCAGATTTTTGGCCTTGCTTGTGCTGCAATAGTCGGATGGGACAGCTGGCCGGGTGTCGTCGAGTCTCTCAGCCGGCGCCGAAATTCCGGCCGACCCTGACTCCGCAATAGGGCGTTGGGCCGGCTTGGCTTGGTTGAGGCTCAAAGGCTTAGCGTGCAGGCCACAGTGAGATCATCTCGTGGTATTGGTGCGTGGGGACACAACCCCACGCTAACGCTCCGCTGACGCGCTATGTGCCGGGTTCCGAGGCGGCAAGTCAGGAAAGGACAGTGTGCGCGCGCCGGCGAACACTTTGCACGCTAACAGAGCAATACAACGTCGCAACCCAGACTGGGGGAGCCCCACCACGCCTTGCTGAGGCTCGCGCCAAACGGAGAGCTCCTCCAATTTCTTAGAAATTCAGCATTTGGAATTCGACGGCCACCTCACTTGCCTCTTCGAGCGCCCCCCGCCCCCAAACACCTTGCGAACCCCATCTTCCCCGGTGCGGAGTTCGGGCCTATTCCACACGCAGATCTTCCTTCCACGCTTCATCTCCGGAATTGGCCGGTGGCGAGGCCAAGCCGCTTCTGAGGTAGCCAGGACGTGGCTTGGTCTACCCAGCACCCCTCGGGCTGCTGCCCCTCCTACGTGCGCTCCCAACGTCACCGTCGCTGCTAGTGAGACACGACGGACTCTTCACGATAATATCCCGCCGCGACACTAGCTCCTCTCCGCGTTCCTATCCCAGTCGCCCTTCCGAGAACGTTGAGGCTTTTCTTGCACTTACCCTCCCGAAAATGCCCGACGCAGCTCCTTCCCCCTCCCAGGTATGACGGTCTCTCCCCACTTCCTCCGCATCCGCATATCGTGGCCCCAGGGTTTCCCTAGCCGCATCTGAACCGCCCCCACCGCTAACGGTGCCGGAAGACCCGGAAGACGACCTCGAGCCGGGCACCAATGGGCGCGAGCACCCCGTCCCCGCAGCCTTCCCCGGCCTCGCATCCCGCACCCGAACCCGGGCCCACGCGCAATATCTCTGTTGACCGTGTTCTCCAAGGGTCGTCTGACATTCCTTCCGCCCAGTCCCGCGCACCCCCTCGCCCCCGGCCCCTCTCACGACAGGGTCAGTCGCAGCCGCACCCTCCCCGCCGCTCTGTGTCGGCGTCTCGGGGTGGCCTCCCGAGCACCATTTCCCGCACCGGCCAGCACATCCCTGGCCGCACGTCAAAGCTTAGCGAGAAGCTCGTCCTGCTTCCCGAGGCCGACGATCAGGCGTCCGACGAAGATGCCGAGACAGAGCTCTCGCTCAGCCACCGCCTCGCTGAGGCCGACGAGCGTCCGCTGCGCGACGAGGAACGCGACGTGCTGAGAAAGAGGGGTGGCATCCGCGGCAAGACCTATGCCGAGAGGCTACCCAAGGTGCAACGGACTGCCGAGGTGTCGCGACTGACGGCGTATTGTACGGCCCAGGCCTTCAAGATGAAGCAGACGGCCGAGTTCCTGCGGAAACACCATGACGCGAGAACAAAGCTTTACGACGACTGCCTCTACGTAATCTATGCGCTTCCACTTCTCGCTGGCTCCGAAGGCTACAGGGTGAAGAGCCGCGCTATCCTGCGCACTCCCGGCACGGGTAAGACCGTGGTGGACCTCGAGATCGAACGTAGCGAGCAGAGTGACCATGGGGGCTATTTTGACGATGACACCTTCACAAGCACGTCTCCCGAGTCCCGCCGGAGTGCGGGTTCGGACCCGCTCGCCAACGGCAATAATGAGGGCATCGGCGTGTCCACGGGGAGCAATCCGACCTCTCCAAACTCCAACCGCTTCACGGCGGATGCTAAGAACTTCGCCGAGATGTTTGTCTTCTCGTACGGTGTTGTGGTGTTCTGGAACTTCACCGAGTCCCAGGAGCGCGATATCCTAGCGGACCTCTCCTTCTCCGAGAACGAGACGGGCGTGAGCCTCGCGGTGCGGCCTCTTGAGCATGACGATTACGAGACGGAAGAGTTCCATTTTGAGTACAACGCGGACGCGAAGAGGCCGCGGATTTTTAATGACATGATTACCCTGCTGCCTCGGTTCGATCACATGGTGAAGCTGACAATTAGCCACGCGATGGCACAGAGCACAAAGTTGTGCTTCTTTGAGGAGAAAATGGTGGGCACGATGGGGGATGCGCAGCATGTGCCGAAAGATCTTGCGCTAACAGGAGAGCTGGCAATGGGGAGGACGGAAGTTGTTCGGATACTGGGGAGGCTTTTCCAGAGTCGGGTTGAGATCAACCTCTGTAGGTTCACAGCTCTTGACCTCACGGATTGGTTGCTAATACCGCACAGCATCCAACGTCCTCGACGTTCCGAAGTTTTTCTGGGACTCCGAGCCGACGCTACACCCCCTCTATGTGGCCATCCGCGAGTATCTCGAAATCGACCACCGCACCAAGGTCCTAAACGACCGGTGCCGTGTCTTCCTAGACCTCGCCGAGATGCTCTCGGACTCGGTCGCCGACACCAAGATGAGTCACATCACCTGGATCATCATTATCCTCATCGGCGTGTCCATCGTAGTCACCGTTACGGAGGTGGTCCTCCGCTTCGTCATGCTGGAGAAGAGCAAGGGTCCCTCCCCCGTCCGCGCGGGGAATGCCACGGGTATTAATGTGGGGCCTGCGGAGGCGGTGGGGGTGTCGAGCTTTGGTGCGGAGTCGACGGGTGGGGTAAGGGACGAGGTGCTAAGCGACGTGATGAGGCTGGTGGAGGGAATGGGGGCCGAGGAGCTCACGAGGTGGAGGGCCGTCTTGTCGGCGGAGCAGATGGAGCGGATCTGCGGGGGTGAAGGGAGGGTTGAGCTTTAAGGCTGCGGTGTCTGCTGTCTTTTGTATAGGTTACGCCTCGCGGCTGGTATAGAATGCATTGTTTTCTTCACAAAGGACTCGGACGAACGACGGAAATGCTTTCGTTTGGTTTTCAATAGTATTGGGGGTATATACGGCAGACATATATACAACATCTACAATAATACAAGATAAACCAAATCCCCGAACACCACACACATACACAAATGGCGCCCTTCCAAACAGTAAGGAAATAAAAGATAGGAACAAAGGGGAAACAAGATCCACTACACTTCCTCCGCCCTATCCAGCGTCTGCAGGGGTATATACCCTTCTTCCCTTCTGCCGAATCCCCACAGCCAACCCCACCTGCTTCCTCTCACCTTGCCCTTCAGCGCGTCCTCCATGTACCGTGGTCTCTTCCACATCTTCAGCAGCAGAGAGCTAACCACGACGCTCACGGAAGAACACGCCATCGCTGCACCCGCCGCCATGGGGTGCAGATGTAGGCCAAACGGTAGGAAGAGACCCATCGCGAAGGGCAGGCCGATGACGTTGTAGAGGCACGCCCAAGCAAGATTCAGCTTGATGCGCGAGAAAATAGCGCGCGCGAGAGAGAGGGCTGCGGGCACGTCCATGAGTTCCGAGCTGCGCATGAGGACGATGTCCGCAGCTTCCATGGCGACATCCGTGCCCGACGCCATGGCGATACCCGTCGCCGCTGTGGCGAGGGCGGGCGAATCGTTAATGCCGTCGCCCACCATCGCGACAATCTCCCCGGCGTTCTGCATCTCCTGCACAATGTCCTGCTTCTGATCGGGCGAGACGCCCGCGTGCACTCTGTCGGCGGGGATGCCCACAGCCGCAGCGACAGACAGTGCCGTCGAGCGCTGGTCGCCCGTCACCATGGCCGTCTTGATCCCCATGTGGTGCAGCACCGAGACCGTCGCTGCAGCACCCTCCTTGATCGTGTCCGCAAGACAGATGTAGCCCGCATATACGCCGTCGATCGCCACGAAAATGTTGGTCGTGCCGGCCTGCGGAGCTTTGGCATCCTTGTTGGCCCCCACGAGCTCCGAGGCGTCGAGGGCATCCTGCGGAATGGATACGTCGTTTTCGAGGAGGAAGCGCGCGTTTCCGGCCAGGACGCGGTAGCGGGTACGCTGGTGCGTGAGCGCGGGTTCGACCTCCGCGGCAATGCCCCTACCAACGGAGGCGTGGAACGCACCCACGGCGCCTTCGAGGGTATCATCGGAGCCGAGGTTCAGTTGCTCCTTTGCAGCGAGCAGGATAGCCTTGCCGACAGGGTGTTCACTGCCCATCTCCGCGAGACCAACAGCAGCCCACCAGAGACGGGTCTTTGACGACGAACCGTCCCAGGGCGTGACAAGGCCTGCCTTCGCGACACTCATTTTCCCGTTCGTAATAGTCCCTGTCTTGTCGAGCACTACCTGCGTAATCTTCGTGGCCGTCTCTAGCGCGGCGCCACCCTTCACGAGAATACCGTTCTCGGCACCAACACCAGTCCCAACCATTACAGCAGTGGGCGTCGCCAGACCAAGGGCGCAGGGACACGCGAAGACGACAACGGCGATGCACAACTTGATGCATACCATGACTTTGCCACCACTCTCATCCTTAAGAAAGATTGACGGCGGGTTGGTGAGGGCATGGCTCAGGATCATCCACCCAGCGAACGTGACAAGGCCAAGGCCAAGGATAATAGGGACAAACCATCCAGCAACATGGTCGGCTAGCTGCTGAATGGGCGCCCGTGCGGTCTGTGCTTCTTGAACCAGTTTGACGATCTGGCTGAGCTGCGTGTCGCGGCCCGCACGCGTGACGCGGAAGTCAATCCGTCCATGCCCATTAACCGTCCCACCAATTACGACACTACCCTTAATCTTCTGCACCGGCATGGCCTCGCCGGTGACCATGCTCTCGTCGACGTAGGTTTCACCGCGAACGAGAACACCGTCGGCAGGGATCTTGTCACCGGGGCGAAGGATGACGATGTCGCCGAGCTGGATGAGCTCAGTGGGTATCACTCTCTCCTCGGTAGCGTGCCCGTCGTTATGCGCATTTTCGGTCTTGGATTCTTCCATCTTATCGGTGAGGTCCCAGGCTTCAGCAGCCTTTTCCGCCGCGATAGGATCCGCGTAGATCGTAGCCATTGATGGAGCAAGCGACATAAGCCTAGATAGTGCCTTTGATGTCTGACCCTTGGCCTTGTTTTCTAGAAACCTTCCCAGGCTGACAAACGTGATGAGCATGGTGCTCGTATCAAACAGAATAGTTGGGCGTGTGTGAGGAGGGCACACGATAGACATGAACATGGCGAAGATACTGAAGAAGAAGGCACACGAGGTGCCGAGGATGACAAGCACGTCCATGGTTGGGGACTTGTGCTTGATGGATCGATAAGCAGAAATGTAAAAACGCTTTCCAATGCCGAATTGGACGGGTATCGTGAGACAGAGACACATGAGATCCCCCAGGTACAACCCGGGCAGTAACCGCAGGTTGCCAAAATCCAGGGCAGGTATCATAGGTAGCACCATGCTAATGATGAATACGGGAATCGCAAAGGCGGCGGAAACCCTAAAAGCCCGCCGCCAGTCGCCGATCTCGCGCGTCTTGGCAAGGGACTCCAGTTGGGCGTTGTTGTCCTCATTGTCGGCTATCAGTGCGTTCAGTCCCTGGCTTTCAACAACCCCGACGATCGCACGGAGACCAACGAGACTCGGCCGGTAGACGACAGTTAGCCGTGATGATGAGGGGCTAATGGTAATAGAGTAAACGCCGGCCAGTTCCGACAGGGTATTTTCGAGAAGTGTAGCTTCCGTAGCATCCAAGTTGCCATACAACTTAAATTGTGCGGTCGATGTGCCTCCCGCCTGGTCGACAGATTGGTACACCGTCGAAAGAACCTTGGCTCCAAACCCCCGATCCTCGATGATCTCTGCAATCTTTGACGGGGATAGCTTCTCGGTGTCGTGTGTGATGACGGCTCGTTCGGCGAGAAGACTTATGTTGAACTGCAATACACCTTCCACATCCCCGAAGCCTCCCTCAACGGCGGACGTGCAGGCGCCACACGTCATGCCCTCGATCCCGACGGTCGTCGTAGCAATGGTCTGCTCTTTCTCCTCCATCGCCCCGGCATGGGTCCGGGTATTGATTGCTCTTTCGCTACTTATGATCGTTGCGTCGAATCCTCTATCCTCGATGGTCTCGGCAATCGCCTCCGCGGTGAGGAGCGACGGATCGTGCTCGATGACGGCCCTCTCCGAGAGCAGCGAGATGTTGAAACTCTTGACACCGGGAACGTCCTTGAAGGCCCCCTCCACCGCTGACGTACACGCACCGCATGTCATCCCCTCGATTCCCACTGTCGTCGTCATCGTATTATCGTCTCCATTATCGATGCTCAGGGCTGCAGAACGGCGGGGCAGGAGTGGACTTGGAAGGTCGGTGGCGAGAATCTCGGCGTCGAAGCCGCGGTCTTCGATGATCTCTTGGATCTTCTCCGCAGAGATAGACTGGGGGTCGTGCATGACGACGGCGCGCTCCATAACAAGGCTCACGGAAACGCTACCAACGCCAGCAACGCCCTTGAAGCCTGCTTCAACAGCGGAGGTGCAGGCGCCGCATCTACGACAGTAGGTGTTAGCAGAGTTAAGGCCTAGGCACCCGAAAGCTGACGAGAGTAGAAACTCACGTCATTCCACCTATCCTAACTGTTGTGGTTGCCATGTGCGGGGCTGTGAGAGACTGTCTTCGAGGCTCGAGGTCTTCCGTCGGGACCTGTATGTACGAAGGAGCCATGATTGCTGGCGGCTCGGTCGGCGGACGGCGCCGAATATGGCTAATAGGGTCGCGATAACTCGCAAAGAGCGAAGCCTGAGTCTGGATCGTTCAATCCTTTCTCTATTCTCAAAGTATTATCGGCATAACTACCATGGCATGGTCAGAAAGATGGCTGAGATTCGAGTGGAGATCGCTAGACGAAGGAGTTCGAGAGACAGCTGCGCCAGGCAGGGCCAAGGAGGAGGGCGAAGCGGTGCCCCGGCGGGAAGGTATATATTAAAAAATAGACACGAAGCCCGGAAGGGACGGGTCTCGTTTGATAATAGTAGGCGAAGAGAAGCCCGAAGTGCCAAGAGGGAGAGATGGGGACGTTTATTAATAAGGACAGAAGGGCCAGATCGGTGCTCTTGTCCTCCCTGGTTTCGCAGCCAGCCGCAGATCACAGGTAAAGAGACGCACAGTTTCTTGTCGCTGAAGAAGGGCACGGGTTGGCATGCAGATTGGGGTGAAGGGCGAGGTGTTCCTGTGAGAAAAAAGTACCACGATGCCACTTTCAAGATCTTGACGTGATTGGGTCAATCTTGCCGGAAACGTCGGAGAGGCTGATAATAGTGGCGGTCCCGCGGGTAGAAAGTTGTCCCAGGATGGTTTGGGATGCTTGGGGTACCCCTACACCTAAGGCCAGGGTCAGAGCACGCCATTTGCACGCGGCGGGCCGCAGGGGCCCGCGGTCGGCTTGTACTGTACTTCAACAGCGACCCCGAAGTGCCCCACAAAGAAGGTTTGCAAGCCTCAAAGGCGTCCTGTTGGTGGAAGAGAGCGCTCGAAAGGTAACGGGAGCCAATCGGGTCAGGTGGTCTTGGACGGAGTCCACTTTTTTGGTGTTTCGTTCTGGCGATAAAACACCATCGATCTGGGCTCGGACTCGCCAAGCCCGGCTAGTGATCGAGGTTTGATCAAGGTGTCCATATGCATCAAAAACTGAGTAATATCCTCTCCAATTGGCGAACGGCACGCGAAACCTGGGCCGGTGCAAGCGCGGCAATATTGCGCTTCCAGCGGCATTACCCAAGCGGATTACCTCATAGCCATGTTTCTTACTCAGACCCCAGCATCCTCGAACGATCGGGCGGGGGTGTGGAAAGAAGGTTTCCTCACGTCACAGGGACTAACAGCGTTTGGCTGTGCGGGAGCAAAAAATCGTTCCCGAGTCCCGAACATGACGGGGACATACCAGTTGAGTTGGGAAACAAACTATGATGAACAGCTGGCCATATGCTTTGAAACCAGTGACTCAAGATAATATGGAACGTAAATAGGATTGTGTGGCCGTTCATTTAAATTCTGCCACCGTATCTCGGCATTTAACCAGACGCCTCGGATGTAAGATGGGCAGGTCCTCGATATCTCGCAGATCCCGCCTGCCGTACCTTCCGCATTGGTCAGGCGGCCGTTGCAGGATGACCGACGATTCCTCTAAAATCTTGGAAGCTCACCCATGGACCTAACTCCAGCGGATAGATGTGCGACACCAGGCTGTGGCTGAATCAGCTCCGAGACGCTGTCATTGCCTCACATCCGGCTTCCGAGCCTCTTCCGGTGACGAGAAGGGGAAAGTAAGACAATATAATGCAGAAAGAAAAGAAGCAAGGAGGAAAGACACTGAGACTAGCGGCCGGCCGGCTTTTTAACTGATTCCATGAGAGGCGCACCGAGACTAGGGCAGGCGAAGGGTAAAAAGGAGGGACAAAAATGTTGTGACAAGAGTGAGATTCGAACTCACGCCCCTTTCGAGACTACGAATTTGGTGGAACCTGAACGTAGCGCCTTAGACCGCTCGGCCATCTTGCCTTGTGTGTTGCTGCCATTCCACATTCGTTAACTTCCTGAAAGAGGGTTCTTACCCATCCCAATACACTCACTTCATAAAAATTCCGTGTGTTGTTGCGGTTGGACCTGCCATTTTTCAGAAGCCCAAGCCCCCCCGGGCAAGTACATTTCTGGGAAGGGCGCATGTACTTATCAAAAAGGCCTGCAATTGAGGGCATTACGACGCTTCGTCTCTAGGTTAGTAGAGTACTCAAACATGGGTGTGCTCAAAGTTGGGCAGTCCCTACCACTGTTATATCGCCCTTAACCTCAGTAATTAAAGAGTTAGATTCCGGGATGACAGAACCCACTTCGGCTTCTTAAACTGCTTCGCTTCTTTGGAGCAGGTGGACGAGAGGTATATTGGCCGTCCTTGAGTATCTACAAATTTGCCCTCCTGTGGTTGATAGCGTACCATGCAACAAGGCAACTGTGCTGTAACTGCTTATTGGTTAATTCCTGTATTTAGGAGATTTTTCTTCTCATTAGAGCAAGACAATTTTGTGTGACTGGCCTGTTCTTAGGATGAGCTAAGCGTCCAAGTTGGAAAGCCTATACGCCAACGTTGCACGACCGCCAGAGCATCTCGACGACGACTGCGTTGATATATCTCTCACATGGGTGATTATGCGGAGTATGGTAGAGTGTACATGACCGTGCCTAATCGCGGGAGGTCCTACCCCTTGTTCCTCCTCATCTTATTAGTGCTCCTGTCCGGAGGAGAGCAGTATCGAACAATTACGCATCACTTGGCTTGCAGCTGATACTACGCCTTGTTGGTTATGACGGGCTTCTTGGCCCTCTCTCCCTTAACAGCGTCACTTTTCATCGCTAGCTATGCCTCCGAGTTAGATTATCTCCTAGGCCGCCTCCGGATGCTCTTCTCTACTCCCTTCCTTCACTCCCCGAGAATGTCGTAATCGGATCTCACATGCACAGGACACACCAGTACATCCCCCGTCTCAGTGCCTTGTCCCCCTGGTTTGATGTCGAGGCTCAGTCCCCTTTCCTTAATCAGCTCCTTGCCCTCCCTTAGCTGGTCCATGTCAAGAGGAGGCGGCAGCATCCCCGGTGGCGGATGGAACCAGTGCTCGCGCGGAGTCTCTGTGCCATCCACTCCACGAAACTCTGCTTCCACCTGCGGGTCGTAGTCTAGCCTGTCCAGGTCCGCCTTGATGAGGCGGGGACTCAGCGGCACAGCGCCAAGGACTTCCCGGCTGGCTGACAAAGAGCGCATCACGCCGTCCTTTCCCAGACAGAATACCCCTAAATGATCAAGGGGCAAGCTTTGCAGAATGGCAGAATAGTCGCGCTGGGCTTGCTTCCGGTCCGGGGAGATATCGTCTGGTAAGACCTGAAGCTCGGCCCGCTGCTGAGAATCGGTTCTGTGTGTAGAAGTCGATGAATCCATGGGACGCATGGCATGCTACTCTTGGCCGAATTGTTTGCGATTGATGGGAAGGATAACTGCTAGCATTTCGGGGGGGTTGAAGATAAAGAGATAAATGAGGCCCGTTATTACCCGAGCGGAGAAGCTGCAGTTGGTCACATAATTAACAATTGTGCAGGAATCTGGTTGGATACTCTGCGGGGGAATGTCACATGGAATGGCCTACCATCCAGCCCTGCTATCACCACCTTTGGATCTTTGGTATTGCTGGAAACGCCAAGCACCTCCTTTTTTTCATCCCTCCTCAATTGGACACCGTTTGGGGAGGATTGCATCGATACGGATCTTACCACTGTTCTACAACGCTTAGCAGCGGGCCTTCACTGAAGGAAGTTTGCCAAGTCCAAGTTTGTTCTTGGGTTCCTCTAGTTGAGTGTGACCGGGACAGGTGCAGGACTTGAGATATGTCTGTATAGCTGTATGAGCCATGAATATGGGTATTTCAAGGTTGGTATATTCCCTCCTGTAACGAATAATCTTCTATAGGCACATCCCTAGACAAGCGTTGGCAGAAGTCTTAAACGAGCATCGCTTCTTTCGCCTTTTGAATACCATATCGAACCATCTCCACAATGCATGGTAGGTCAATTCTAGATCATTAACAAGTAACAGCGGTCTCTAACGGCTAACACCCTGGCGGACAGTTTTTAGCACTGCTACTGCCCTCGTTCTTTCTGTCTTAAATGCCAATGCTAAGGCGATCGACGACGTAGAGATCTCATCTTTGGTTGTCAGGGCCTCCGACTGGGACTCGCTTCATGCCGGGGTAGATATGTCTCCCGACTCGAGCCTGCTCAACAAGTATGGAGGAGGGGCTATGGAGGGTAGGTGAGACCACTGTCCTGGCCGTTGACGATGCCTTCATTCGGGGGTCACGAACGTCAACAAGCCTTCAGAGGACGAAGAGGAATGCGAGGAAGTCGAGGGGGAGAACGCTCAGGGTAAACTAGTGAAGCGATGCAGTTTTCCGCGCTGCTTACTTAGTTCGACCTGCCGCCTATACACTAGATGTCATGTTTGTCGTATCTACAACGTTAACACTTGACGGTAGAAGTGAACAGCGCTGTGCTTCGTAAGTTATTCTAGTTCCTGAGAATTATGGCGTCGAACTTATTATCTAATGTAGCTGGCACATTCATTGAATTTTGGGTGCAATAGTTGCTAGATTCGGAGGGATAATGTATCTGGTTTGTTTACCTTGTGTGCTGACAATGTGTGCACCTGAAATGTCTATGAACAGGGAGGTTCCTGACAGCATGCCCTATTCTGTCAAGCCTGGGCAGGAGACACCGTGGTTCCACTGTCACTCTGATGCCTGGGTGTGAGGGATGCTGTGAATTTTGTCGATGCAGTAACTCAATCGACTTGACGTAACAAGCTTAAATAGTAGATCATCTCCACTGTCTTGCAAAGCTCATGGGGTCCTCTATTGCCAACTTACGAACACAAACATCAGTATTCGCACAAGATAGGTTGTGTACTTAGGATTCCTCATTTATACCGGTAGCAGAATGCCGTGTACACACATAGGCGATTGGGAGACGCATAGAGAAAAATACTGACATGGTATAAGAACCATTCTGTGGAAAATATTATTATATTACAATATTGGGAAGGCTTGCAAGTAAGATATGGGCTGCCTTTTTTCTTTTCTTTCTTTCCTTCCTTTTCTTACAAAAAAAAGAAATAATAGGAAAACAAATTCTAATCTTCCGTCTAGCCACAGCCAAGTCTGGTATAGATTACGTGAATGTGATTTCAAAGAGGAACGCGAATGCATCGCCATTGCAAAACCAAACCTGACGAGACAACACCAAGAGGTATGAGTATGCCTCTTCGATAAGAGGGTGGCGACTTGAACTATTTGCCAAGAGCGATCAGTAACCACAATCACGCCGCAGGACGTAATGGGGCCAATGTGCAAGGAGCGCCTCTCCTCTTGGATGGCTTCCATCTTGCCTGCGCCATTCGACTTCAGCGCAGAAACTGCGCGTCGTGTTGGTATCATATTGGGACGATTGAGACGCTTGAGGTAATTTTGCAATATTGGCTGGGATATGATGTATCTGAAGGGGGAAGAAATGAAAGGAAAACCATGGGTGAATCAATGCTAAGGGCCATTAATTAGTACTGATCAAGATCCGTTGACATGTTGGACTGAGGTGGAGGTACGCGACGGCCATCGGGTGGGTGCCAAAGCCCCCTGACGAGTCCGAAGCCCTGATTGGAGGGAAGGCCAATATCACGTACACCTGGGGCCGCTTGGGAGCGAATCAGAAAACGGAAGCCTCGACAGCGACACACGGTTTCAAAGCTCAATTTCACACGTCAGCCAATCTCATGCAACACCAAAGTTGTGCTCTTTTCGTGTTTCCAATCTCCTCAGGCCTCGCCATTGGAGTTTTCATCTTCTACACTCGTCATTCCGAACTCAATTGCGCCATATCAATTGACTATTGGCATCTCGTGGAGACTCCAACGATTTTCATCCGTTTGAATCGACCGAATCAACAAAGACCTCGCATCAGCAGTCATCGCCGACCACGATGGCGACACCGTCCCCCCAACCCGACCTGGAGCGGAACCGGCTCCCGACCCTCTTCGAGGTCCTGAGTCGCCGGACCCTCCCACCCGTCGATCTCTTCTCCTTCTACATCTACATGCGCGACCAGCAGCGCTCGGTCGATTACCTCGACTTCTGGCTCGACGTAGCCCAGCACATGTCCCTATGCCGACACTATGTCCGCGAGCTCCGACGCTCCGTTCTCGTCGGAACCCCCGAACCCGCCTCACAGCGAAGCTCTGCGATCCTCGACTCGTTGGGCGACATGCAGCATCCCGTCGCCGGGCCCTCTATGTACGCTACGGACAAGGAGCGGGACCAGGACGCACAGATGTCGGCGTTCCTTAGGGAGGACGCCTCGGCCGTGCAGAACTCGCCCCGCAGTAGCCGCCACAACAACCATGACACCCCCCAAGAAGCCACGACGGACTCGAACTCTCCGGGTAACACTGTCCGCCGCCAAGATATCCGCGCCTCGGCTGAGAAGATTCTCTACACGTTCCTCCTGCCCGGTGCGGAGAGGGAGATCACGCTGCCGGAGAGCATCACGCAGGACGTCACCACTGCCATTGAGGAATACGGGCGGGATGACCCCGAGGTTTTCGATGTGGCTAAGGACTACGTCTTCCAGGCGATGGAGCGCGATGCCTTCCCAGGTTTCCTCCGTATGAAGGCGCTTGGGAACCTCATCCCTCCAACCCTGATAATGAGGCTCGTAATTGGTCTTGTTGCTATGTTCGGCGCCTTCTGGACCGCGTTTGTTCTCATTTTTCTCGACAGAGACCGTCTCACCCGTCTCTGGGTAAGCCATTGCCTCGTCCACTTCTATCAGGCCAAGTGTCACTAATCCATGTTCCAGGTGATTCTTCCCTTCACTGTTGGAGTCTACTTCCTCGCCTCCTACCAGTACACAGTTGATCCGATCCTTGCGCTCCTCGGTTTTAGCGAGTATACCCCGTTCAACTTCTCCCGCATCCGAGAACCCTTCGTCCGCAAGCTCCTCGTCAAGCGCTCCCTCATGGTCCTCGGCGTAACAGCCGCCCTCGACGCCGCCCTCTGCGTCCTCTTCATCTTCGTTCCTGGCAAGCGTCTGTGAGGAATGTCACTTCATTACCGCTTCACGTACAATCAAGGCTTGTCTCGTCACGAGTATGGCCAGTGATCTGAGTTTGGCTATTTTTAATGAGCTTACGAATCCTGCGTGTGTCTTTCTGTGTACGTTCTCGTATGTTACTTGGTGCCTATCCTTTATCTTTCTCGGATACCAATTGGAGGAAGGTCATCGAATTTCAGGGCTTGTTGGGAAAACGGGGAATAGAATGGACAGGCATGAAGGGCAATGGGCGCAACGGATTTCCTTTAATGTATGACATGTGTAGCTACGATTAGGAGTTATCGATTTGATTCCCCCAGTCTCTCATCGGGCAGCTCCAAGCGTGGAACCGGGGCCGGTCATCTCGATTGGTAAGAGTGGGCGGCACATCGGAATTCTGAGCGCTTCGAAATACAAATTAAGAGACCTGCTTCTAGAACTCCTCTACCAATCCCATGGCCGAGATGTCTAACCAGATGCCAAACGCACATGCTCCAAGCGCGTGGCAATAACCTCAAGTCTCCATGCGGGTATAAGACGTATGATTACACAGCAACCCTCACAGCTTCCTTCTACTAGCCCTCAGCTTTCCACCCTCCTCGTCGACGTCAACATCCATCGCCTCGTCCGGCCCATCGTCAACCCCCCTCTTCCCGCCCCACCTCGCCCTCGCACCGTCCCTAGCACTGACCCCCATCCTCTTCTCGCCCGACGACATCCCGCCAGCCCCATCCTTAGAGTCAACCAACCTCTTAATTTCCTCGTCCGCCTGGTCCTTCTCCCGCTGCCGTACCCTCGCGTTCTCCTTAATACTCTCGATCTCAGCCTCCAGCGACGTCAGCGTCTCGTCGCAGCGGTCCGACCACCCCGACAGCCTCTCCATCATAAGGGGGATGATACCCGGCGCCAGGTCCCGCAGCGGCGCGACGGAATGCACTTGTAGCACGGCACGGTGCGGGTCCATCGTAGCGTCCAGGAGACCTGCGTATACAGCTTCCATCACCAGGGTCTCCAGGTCCCGCGCGGACGGTAGGTCTAGAGCTGCGAGAAGCTTATCGTAACTCAAATTTTTCCTGTCCCGCGCAAGGGAGAGCAACGACAGCTGCCGTAGCTTGACACTTTGCTGCTCACCCAGGGGGGGCAGGTCGGGTGTCGAAAGATAGTCGGCATAGGTTCCATAGCTGAAGATTTGGAGGAGCGTGAGATACGGGGCTTGCGGTGTCGAGGCGAGGGATTGGATCGAGGGCGTGTGGAGGAGCTCGCCAAAGAGGTAGGTGTGCGGTGCGGAGGTGGCGCGGGTGATAAGCTCGGCAGCGGCGGCGGGGGACGTGGCAGTTTTCTGGAGAGCGAGGAAGGGCTGAGCGAGTTAGCGTCTGACAGGGCATTTCTGCAGTGCAGTTTTAACTACCTCGAGTGCGTTGAGCGCCTTTGTTTGCTCCATAGTGGGATCAGTTGGCCCGCGGTCTGGAGCGAAGCTTGAGAATAGTGTGTATCCGTCAACCCAAATTTAACGACGACAAATGGGAATATATGTGGAGAGGGCGATCTGTAGATACCAACGTGCAGGTTCCAATGTCGTGTCGCGTTTGGAGCTAGAATAGGCAAGGTTGAAAGAAGATAGAGGTAAGGTTTGAGGTTGTGGTTTGGTTGGAACGGAAGCTAGCTAGGCGCGGCGGGTGATACCCCGCCTGTTGCACGAACTCCAGATATGGATATAGTGGGGTCCCCCACCCCCCTCGCCTGAGTGGTAACTGACGGACGACTGTAACTGCATTGGAATCGACAGCTGTAATCCATGAATGGCAATCTACATATAAATTTCTTTGGTGACGAAGATATAGTCTTATTCAGTTCCATCTGACCTGATAGTTGGTTGGTTTTCCCCGGGCCGTCAGTCATGGTTATTCCAAACGTGCCGTGCCCAAGCCGTTGTGAGAAACACCCATGAGCCGGAAGACGTCACCATCCAAGGGCCTAAGGGACCCAGCCTGTTTGCAGCCATATTGTTCCCGCCGGCCTGAAAACCGGCGGTTGTGGCCCGTCAGCCGCAGACTGACCAAAAACATACATCGAAATAGGAGCCATGGAGAGACGGCAGCGGTGCTCGTTGGAAGGAATCAGCAGAGATACTCCATAGCGGTGGACCTTGAAGCAGCCCACCACCCAGGCGCCGCCCCCGTCACAAACGACGCTTGACACATGCGACTTCCTTCAAGACACGGGCCGCCTCTAGGTTTTCTTCCTTTGCCACTACCGTGCCGGAGGTGGACAACCCCAGCACCCTCAAGAGCTGCACTGATTCGGCACCTTTGGAACCAAGAAGGGGCAGTACAAGGTGACAACCCATCTGGCGGAAGTAGATACCGCTAATGGTCTTCATTTAGCCGCCCTCGGGAGCCTAGGAATCCCTCAGGTACCCCCGTCGCGCCCTGTCCCTCCCGAGAGCTCGTTTCTGCTTTCGGGGCTCGTCTCCCCGCCGGGACCTGGCCTCTCTGCCAGTCTGGACGTCTAAGTGGTGACCAGAGTTTTTTGCTCGTTTGTACAGTGCACTCTCCACCCCAAAGAGATAGTACAGCTGCTAGATAGTCACAGAGCACACTTGCTAACCCAATATGACTACTGATCTTGCGCATGATCGTTAGCTGGTCGCAGTGAACACCCTCCAAACCAACTTGGCTGCTGCTATTTGTAGTTGTTATGGATTACACAAAATTCCAAGATCAATCCCCACACGGTAGCTGAAGGTTCAGATGTTTGTGGTCCTAGGAGAGGAACACAGCTCCGCCGGCATCTCGCGTAGTGCTTTTTTTTACAACATTCTACGGAAACAGTCCGGGAAGAGAAATAACGAAGATAAAAGTGATATGACCAGGTTTTCGATGGCTATTGACATTGAGCATTGAGATTTTCCATCACATGCTTCAAGGTCCTCGAGGTTAGGAAGACCCTCGCCGAGACGAGCTGTCATCTGGAGGTCACTCAGGTTCTTTGCAATAAGGTCACGTGATTACGGGTAACCTCAGCTCAAAGCTTCACTCGCACGGGCCATACAAAATTTCCGCCATACGCACCGCTCCACCTGCACCAAAGCTAGGAAACCCTCAACGCACGTGATGTCAAATTCTCGCCCACACATTTTCCAACCCACGTCCATCCCACCCACCTCGATCAAAGCCTCGCCTCGCAAATCCGGACGCTGACCCCCTTCGATTCCCACCCCAACCAATTTCCCACGCCCGAACACGCACACGATGTCCGCCACGAAGGGAAAGAAGACTCAGCAGCGCTCCGCCATTGCGGACGTTGTGGCCCGCGAGTACACCATTCACATGCACAAGAGGGTTCGTTCATTCCCGGCCGATCGCGAACGCTATGGGGAGGGTCAGAAGAGGTGAAGAGAGGAGTTTTACTGACGGATGTATTCAATTAGCTCCACGGTGCCACCTTCAAGACCCGAGCTCCCAAGGCCATTAAGGAGATTCGCAAGTTCGCCCAGCAACAAATGGTACGATGCGACAGCCAGACCCGCGCCGGGACCCTTCTCCCTTGATAAAGAGGATATTAACACGAATGCTTGTACAGGGCACCTCCGACGTCCGCCTCGACCCTCAGCTCAACAAGAAGGTTTGGGAATGCGGCATCAAGGGCGTCCCCTACCGACTCCGCGTGCGGATCTCCCGGAAGCGAAACGACGAGGAGGGCGCCAAGGAGAAGCTGTACAGCTACGTGCAGGCGGTGAACGTCGAGAACCCCAAGGGCCTCCTCACGACCACGGTTGACGAGTAAACGAATCTCGAACGGTTGGAGAGAGGGGAAACGTCGTTGGGAGGATGTGTTGAAGAAAGCGGAAGATGGAAAAAAGGGGGGGGCTTGGAGTCGGATATCCCGGTGTCCTGCGGGGGAAAGCATTTCTTTGCTCTTTATTCGGGATGTTTAAAGGCGGCATGGTACAACAAATGGAGTTGCATTTGGAATTTTAGCCCCGTATGCTATGTCCCAAGGGTCCTGAAAATGACGACAGAATTTCAAGGCTTCTGCCGCGCATCCTAAACCCATGCCCGAACATTTCGCCCGGGAGGATGTGGCCCAGCTCTGTGGGGGACTCGGCGGAAGACGACTGCGGCGGTGTTGGCGCTCCACCAGTTATGATTCAAGATCATACATGAGTCTGCTGGATAATGAACTAAAAGCAATTCAAGGACATGAGATTGGTGGTATTTCTTGTCACCAAGGCATGATGTTGAGCGCTACTCGAGAAGAGCTCCGCCCGAGAGGGCGACGAACTACCGTCGTGCAACCTTCATATCCTCCTCCCGTAGAAACTCCTTTTTGGGCCTAGTAGGTATTCTATCGCGCCTAGATGCAGAACAACCACGACCCCCTTCTCAAGAAAAAAAAAAAAAAACAAACGGCTCAAGATGCATTACCATGACGCAGTACTCCAATCTTGGAAAGAAGCCCAATTGCAGGAGAAACACTCCAAATGCAAACATCCGCCTCGCCCTTGCTCGGTATCCCCTTGGTTCACTCATCCTCGATCTCTCGGTGCCTTGCTAGGACTTTCCGCTTAAACTCTTCCCTGTCCTTGTCCCACAGCTCGGCAGCCTCACCATTCAGCGGAGAGGCACTAAAACACAAACGTTAGCACAAATAGCTCGAACAGAAAGATAAACAATGAAACCCACTTGTTCGGCTCCCCCAGCAGAGACTGCAGACTCAGCAGCACAGTCTGGATGTTATATGCTGGCGTCCACTTATCCTTCAGGATATCCAGGCAGATGCGCCCCGAGAAGTCGAAGTTGGGGTGGTAGATGGGGGTCTTGAAGAGGACGGTAGGCGGGGCGTACGGGTAGTTGGCGGGGAAGGAAAGGGTCAGCTTGAGGGAGAGGCCGGCGTAGGGGGTGTCGTCGGGACCGGCGATAGTGGCGGTCCAGGAGAGGAGATCGCCATCGGCGGAGGGGAAGGCGGAGATGCCCGGTGCGGGGGAGGTCATGAGAGTCATGAGCTCGGTTTGAAGTCTGGCGGACGTTAGCGTGTGGTGTGGTTGCGAGGGAGCTCGGGAGGGACGGGCTACGGCGTACCTCTTCGTGACGCTCCCTGAGTCGGCAGGCTTCCGGGGAAGATCCTGGGTCGCTCCAGTAGCGAAATCCATGATGGCTTTGTGGATGCTGGGAAAGGGGATGTGAAATCGGGGGATCTCGAGCTCGAGGCGGTGGGTAATCGCTTGGAGGGTGGTCAAAGAGCGATACAGAAGTAGGAATTCCGGCTCGTATGTGATTCCCGGGAAAGAAATGAGAAGACTGATCTATTAGGTACCGCAATGCTTTGCAAGGTCACCAGAGAAAGAAGAGAAAGAAGGGGCCGGTACGTTGTCTGTTGGAGGACTAAAGTTCCTTCAGGATTCTTAATGCACAATGGGCGAGTTGAGGTTTACAAGACTGTGTGGTGGATAGAGCAGCGCAGTTACCCAGCAACGGTCCTGGTTCGCTGGCGTTCTGGCGAATAGGATCGCAGCTCTGTCTTGTTTTGTCCATAGCCTGGGGCAGGGTGTTGTAATCCCCCGCCCTGCGATTTTGGCAGCTGGCACCCAATCGCCGCCGGAGTCCGGGCTGCATCTGGAACACCAATGGGCCTTCGACCGCCGAAAAATCAGACGTCAGTCACGACGAGATGAAACAAGAAAGCACGAACTCACCAGTCCACTCGTGAGCCCTGCACCATACTTTTAACCTAGTGTGTAGTACAATCTGGGTCTACTTTTGCAGTTGGCCGCCTTTGTTATACCCCGCAGGCCAAGACACGCTGCGCTAAACGCGTCGGCGCGTTGGGCGTCGACCGCGTTGAGGGCCTACAGGCGGTGAGAAGTGCACGAGGCACCACCACAAACTATTCGTGGACTGCACTGAGTACACCTGGTTTCCGAGAACGAGGATTTTCTCACTTCCTATCTCGAGCGGGAAGCTCGGCAAACTCATATCAGCCATGGTGAGTAGCCGACGCCCCGCCCGCTCTATGCCGCTCTGCCCCACCATCGTCAGTTTGGACAGTCATGGGAGTGGTCGGGCGCCGTTGATGGCTTCATACGGCCTGAGCTCACTCTCAAATTCATCTCGCTCATACTTGCCGTATGGAGAACGTCATGGGCGTGTCCAATCATGGTGTTCCCATCACCCGTCTAGCACCCCTCATGCGTTACCTCGGTGTTAGTTGACCATTTGCTAACACGAGCAGTCACAACTAGCACCCCTACCATCAAATCTCCCCTTCCGGTTTGTATCTCAGACAATCGGAAGGGGGGCATATGCCTCGTAAGTTCCCCTCGCTTGTTGCTCCTCACCCGGCGAATACCCACACCGATGTCCCCAGACTACTCCTGCTTACCACTTACACAGCATCAAGAAGGCCATCCCCCTAGACGAGCCAACCCCCGTCTTCGCCGTGAAGCTCATCCACAAGCAGTATGCCATAAAACGTGGCCGCATATCCGACCGCCAGATCAAGATGGAGGTCTCCCTCCATTCCTACGTCGGCCAGCATCCCAACGTCATCGAGTGGTTCGCCTCGGGCGAGGACCCCGTCTGGCAGTGGATCGCCATGGAGTACGCCGCGGGAGGTGACCTCTTCGACAAGATCGAGGCCGACGTCGGCGTGCCGCAGGACATTGCCCAGTTATACTTCCTGCAGCTTGTGGCGGGGGTGAGCTTCATCCACTCAAAGGGCGTGTCCCACCGGGACCTGAAGCCCGAAAACATCCTCATGTCAGAAGGGGGTGACCTCAAGATCGCCGACTTTGGCCTCGCATGCATGTTCGCGCATAAGGACCGCAGAAAGTTGAGCTCCACGCTATGCGGGAGCCCTCCCTACATCGCCCCTGAGATCCTCGAGTGCCGGCGCACCAGCAACGCCGCCCCCCCACCACCTAAATACGACCCCGAGATGGCCGATATCTGGTCCTGCGGCGTCATCCTCTTCGTCCTCCTCGTCGGAAACACCCCCTGGGACGAGCCCTCCTCCGCGAGCTGGGAGTTCCAGGAGTACCGCAGCACGTCAGGCCACAGCACCGACCCCCTCTGGTCCCGCATACCCCTCGAGGCCCTCTCCCTCCTTCGCGGCATGATGAACGTGGACCCCAAGTCCCGCTTTTCCTTCCCGCGCGTCCGCCAGCACCCCTGGTTCACTCGCCCCAACCCGCACCTCTCTCCGGATGGCGGCGTTGCCGACCCCCTGAACCTCGCTACCCGCATGCTCGAGAACCTCCGCATTGACATGAGCCAGAGCCCCGCGCCGCCACGCTCCCAAGGCGCTATGGATATTGACGTCCCGCGATTCTCATCCACGCAGCCCGAGGCGCCCATCTCGGACGTGTCATGGGACTGGGAGCGACCACCCCTCCGCGCGGCCGGCATCATCTCCTCGACACAGCCCTCAACAGGGTCAAGCCCCTTAATTCAGGATACTCTATCCGCCGAGCCGTCTATGAGCCAGTTCTCCCAGAAGCCAGGCGTCCCTCTCAGTCTCACGCAGCAGGCGCGCCGCTTCCGCGACATAGTCCCCGCGGAGTCCCTCACTCGCTTCTTCTCCCACCTTCCGCCGCATCTGCTCGTGCAGAAACTCTCTGACGCGCTGCATGCGCTCAACGTGCCCCTACCGCCAGTGCGGGCCTCCGAGGACGATAAGGTCGCCACAGTGCACGTGCGCGCGGTGGATGGGAGAGGGCAGACGATGCATGGTGATATCCTCGTCGACAAGCAGAGGTTTGGTGACGACATGGAACTGCTAGATGTGCGGTTTGTGAAGGTGAGGGGAGACCCGTTGGAGTGGAGAAGGTTCTTCAAGAACGTGGTACTATTGTGTAAGGATGGAGTTTACGTCCCAGAGGAGTGAGGTTGGACAGTTGTAGGCTGGATAAGCTGTGAGAGCAAGGGCGGTTCCGAAGCAGATGGGGGTGACGAACACCGAGTTGCGCTAGAACAAGGGTATCATGATACCTCGAAAGCCTGTAAAGTCCATATAAAATTGAATTAGCAAGGTAAAACTACCCATAAAGAGTACATTGAGCACACTAGAGACCAAAGCAGACATGTCAAACGCACCAAGGCGGACTATAGAGCCCAAGACACAACCCTTCCCCTCTTCTTTTAGATGATATATCTCAACGGCTTCATGTGTAGTTTCAATATGAATAGGTACAGATATCTGAACAGACCAAAACGATTATATTTGACCGAGACCCCAATCGCGCCCTTTTGTTCGGATGCACCTACGCCAGTTCAACCCACTCGTTCTTCAACTCATCCCATGTAGAGAAACAACGTGCTGGCAAAAAAAAAAAAAAAAAAATAGCATGCTGAAATCAATATGCAATGCAAGTGACAAAGGAAATGGAAGGCCCAACATACTTTTGCAGATAAGTAGGCAGAACAGGGAAACAAACGCATATGAAATACAAATCCCATAACCCCATAATAATAGGTCTACAACAAACAAAAGGAATAAGTGGTATCCATGCTAATATTTGTCATGTGTTGTACCCAACCTACATGCCATCAACAGCCCCTCCACTTTCTAAGGGAGCCCTGATCGGCATCGTCGCCGGAACGGAGACAGGTACAAGGATAGGGACAGTAGTCCTCGTGTGGACCGGACGGTTCCCGTCCCACCTGTCATCTATCCAACCTTCCCAAGATTCGTCTCGTCTGTAGTGGCGGAAGTCGGTCTCGCGGTGAGTATAAGCGTAATGATGGTGCGCGGGCTCCTGGGGTCGGAGGTCGTCGTTTAATCGGTGGCGGAGGCTGGCCTGGGACCGAGACTGCAGAAGCCGGTGTGGTTGGTCGCGAAGTATGGGAATATGGCTGTCCTCGAGATACCGGTTCGATCTCGGGAATCTGCCTTCCGATTCGGATAGAGAATATGGAAGCTCAAATTGAGGTCGTTCGTACGGGCGCTGTGATGCCTTGTCATGCGGGCAGACATACCGATCCTGAGCCTCCTGCTCTTCGCGGTAACTTTCAAGGTCCGCCTCCATCTCCCGCAAACGCAAGTGCTCCGGCCCCGCCCAGGAGTCGATCACGGCTGCAATCTGATGGAAGCCCTCCGTATGGCCCCCGGCTTCCTTAGCTTTGAATCCGCACGAAATGAACAGATAGCTGTGGATAAGCTCATGCAAGAACGTGGAGATAAGTAGCCTCCTGCTAAAGTTCTTGCTCATCAGGATCGGCCGCGAAAGCACGATGAGCGTCTCATATCCACTGAGCTCTTTGCACCTCCGGAGTGCTGTTGTGCCGATGACGCTGTTCTGGTACTGTGGCGCTGATTCGTGGGACCAGTCCCAGGTGACACGGTTGCTCAGGCGCGAGGCGAAGAATATGGCGTTGGCGGCAGAGAAGATGCTTTCCAGAGCCGCCTCGTCAATAGGGAACTCAGCCACGCGATTCTTGGGGTTGATGAGCGTGCGCAGGATCCGTTCATGCCGACTGTTCGTGCGGGAGCGGCGAACGAAATTTGCTAGGTGCTCCCGGACAAATTGGGCAGCCTCGAGGTCCTCCAGGAGGCCGAGGTCTTCCTGTTCACGAGTACACAGCGACGTATGCGTTATGCCTGATGAGATTGAGAGGCCAGAGGCGGTGCGCTCCATGGCGCAAGCGCCTCCGATCACAGCCCCGGCCGGGGATGGCACATTTGACAACCCATCATGGTCAACGGTGTAGTCAAATATGGGTTCCGATTCAGCCTCAGGCCCAGTCTCGGGGTCGTAGAACCCCAAGTACTGTCGGTCCGGGCTTTGATATTCTGAAGGAGGAGCGGGGCTCGACTGGTAGGGCCTGACAAAAAAGGCGACCTCACGGGCGGGGCCGCATACGCTCTCGACGGGGTTTGGCGCTTGAGCTAGGACAGAGGCAGGCGGGGTCGGAGGACTGGCAATGTCGGCGTATTTTGGCCGCTTATAGAACTGGATCCATTCGCTGTTGTGATCGGAGCCCTCGCTGCAACTCACGCGGCGTTTACCACCAACGTAGTAGAGATCGTGGGGAGAAGTAGCGGTGTCGTCGAAGGGCAGGATTGCCGGAGAGGGATCCCCTCCAGCCTCCCACTGCGCCATGGATCATTTCTCTAGGTGGACGCCAACAAAAGGGAAATGAGAGGCGGGCCAACTCCCACTCCTGCGACGACGGTGGAGGGGGGAGGAGAAGCGATAAATGTTTGGGAGGGCCTCGTGAGAAATGCCTCCTTTACCGCCACACCAGATGGCCTGGCACCCGATGTGCAGATCCTCTTCGGGCTCATCCACATCGTCCATCCAGTGGCATTGCTAAGTTATTCTTGAATCCAAGTCCGCTCTCGAAGCAGGGGCGCCGTGTTAGTGGTCAGAAGTCGGGAGGGCGGTGGACCCCAGCTACAACTGCCATTTGCACCCCGCCAGGTTCCGCTCAGCAGGCAATGCAGGAAGCATGCATATGCGTCCTCCGTCGTTGGAACCAAGAGTTTAGCGCAAATATAGCCCGTCAGGGGGCATTTCGCACCTCGCCCCTCAGAGAGAGAGCCACGACGGCTGCGTCGCGTTCAAATGGGCCACGTCTCCATAGATGGGTGTACACATCGATTGAACCACAAAATTATGCATAATAAACCAAGTCAATGGGCAAAGCGCATGCGAGGAAAGACACTTGTCTCTGCATCCGACAGCCTCACTTGTCTGTATTCGATAGGATTGGATTGAAGGCAGCGCCCCCACTGAGTGACGGTCCATGCCTAGCGTCGCATCCGAACTGGACTGCACCATGTGCGGACATCCGCATACCCGGAGGCCATGAGACAGCAAATCTGCCACCAAGTAGGACATGTCCAGTCTCTTGGCTCTGTGGTGATTCGATCGTCTCCTCGGGGATCTGTGACGTGGTGAACGGTCAAAACCGGACTACGAGCCAGCCGGCCTATGGATGAGGGAGGCGGTGAAGAAGCGGGGGAGTGGGTTTCAACGAGAGTAAGAGGTAAACCTTCTGCGAGAGATGATAGATTTCATCTTCGATGCCCGTCTAGGGAAGTTGCCTCTCAAGGTCTGCGTGTGAGACCAACTTGAATGTTCATTCCTCATTTCCGGGCGACAACTCCCATGTGATCAAGACGGAGGGAAAGAGAACCCCCGCATCTGCGACGACGGGTTCTGTCGGAACATAGCTGCTCCTTCCCCCAGATGAAGAGACGAGGAAGTTCAATTCACACTCTATCCCTACTCGATCCTATGACAGGTCTCCTCACCAATTTCCGCCTTCTCCATTGCCCTGTATCCCGGATCCACGGCCGTATTACCTTCTCTACTGTTCGAGGCTCAGCAGCGCCGAGAGGTCCAATGCGTCAGGCGCCTTGGAGGTCTTATCCACTGGGTGTGTTCATTGGCTACCATTGCTTCCTGGAGAAGCCAACGCACTTGCATTGGACGCCTCAATCCTGCAGACCCGTAAATACGGCCCATTAGCCATCTCATGTATGAGACCTTGCTCCCGGATGCTACCGGCTCCAGGAGGGCTGGCCTGCCATGATTTGAGCATGTCTCTTACCTTCCAGCTTGGCCATATCCAACCAATATTGAGGAACTGGGAGCCCTGACCACGATGCCTGATCTCGAGGCAGTCGTAATCAATTTGTAGATACCGGCATGTCAAGCTACGATCCCCTAATCTCAAGCCATCCGCTGTCGATCCTTAAGTATTGGCCTACCCGGCTAAAATCTCCAATTACAGCGTGTCGGATGTTGATGCTCAGTTCCCAGTACCCCATCATGATCCCAGATCTTGGAACCACTATGCGGAGCCGCTGAGAAATAACCCTGCAGACCCAGCCTTGAGTCCTATTGTCCTCGAAACTTTCAAGGCGTGTCATACTTCGTGGAGAATACATCGTGTTGCTTGACGAGTTTGTTGAACTTAAGTCAACGTGGAGAGACTTGGCTCTGGGGACATAAATCAACGCTGATTCGTAATTATATCATCTAGAACTAATCCACAGCTTTTCAATAATCAATCCCACTGAGTGCCAAGCAGGATGCTTGACTGTACCTCCTCCCTTACGTGAACGCGCTCCTTTAATGCCCGCTAACCATCAGATTCCTCGTTAACCTGACCTCGTCCGCTTGCACCTCTAGCGCTCGCTTCATCATCCCGGAATACTTCTCCACTTGCTCATCGAGCTCAGTATTCCTATCCTCCTCAGATTCGAAATCCTTTGTCTTGAAGCCCTCGTGGCTCGAAAACGTGACCATGCCTAGCCTCTCACCCGTCCAGAAAACGAGGTCGTCACAGTTAGCTGCTTCGCCGCTGCCAGCAGGGCGCGTCCGCGTGGAGACGAGCTTGCGCGCGAAGTCGCCCGTCTCGGCCCGGAGAAACATTGAGGGCTGCGACATGTCATGGTCCTCGGGCGAACCGATCTTATGGCGGCGAACCTCGGTGAGCCCTGCACGTGAAACTGTTAGTGCAAACCGTATGTAGGTCAAAAGAAACGAGAAGAAACCCACCGTCGCGCTCAAACCACGAAATGTCACCACGCCCATCAGAAAAGGCAATCCGCGAGCCATGCGGAATAGCCGAGAAGATCTTCGCACCCGAGGCCGTCTGCCTGTTCTGCACAGAAGACCCCTTTTCGTAGCCCCACGGTTTTCGGCGCCTCGCGCTGCCGTTAGCGGTCGACCCACTCTGAACGCCAGGTTCCTGCGACCGCAGGCCCACGAGTTCAAGTGAGCCTTTCGTCTCATATTCGCCCGCAGCAAGGAGAGTCTGGCCTCTGACAGACTTGGATTCGAGTATTCTCTCCTGGGGAACCTCACCCTGTTTCCTCCGTTGCACGTCCGAGGGGAAGGGATATGGTATGGAAGACAGGCTCACGAGCCGGGCTCCGGAGTGGATCGAACCGAGAATGTGCGGCCACTGTCGACGGTCGTACCAAAGAATGCTGGGAAACCTTCCCGCTATGTATATGTCATTGGAGGCTAAGTCCTGGTGTCCGGCTTCCGGGAGGTGGTGAATGCATAGCGGCGTGGGCTGCGAGAGGGGTGCGTAGGCCGGCAGCGGGTCGTTGCTGAAGATCCGCGAGAAGAGGTCGATCTTTTCGTCGTGGGTTGGCGAGTGGGTTCTCGGCGCCCTGTGGTCGTAGAGGTGCAGGCCGAGCGATGTCCCTACCGTCAAGGGCACCCCGGGAGTAGCCTTAGAAAGGGCAGTAATAGACCATTCGAAGCTCTGCTGGCTGACGATATCCAGTCGCTGTAGATCGACCTCAACCAGTTCTATTGTCCCGAGCTAGGTTAGTACGCAAATTCATCTTTTCGTACCCGCAAGGGTTTCTTGGGGAACTTACGGCTCTGGATGGCAAAAAATGCCCTGCTGGACTGGTTGTCTACGGCCACGCATTCCGTAACTGAGTTGATTCTACTCTCCCGCCGCGCACTTGCCGGGTCATGTCCATAAGAGAATAGAGCTCCTGGAGCGCTCTTCCCGAAGATAGCACCCCTAGGCCCTTGCGTGCCGTTTATATCGAAAAGACATATCGTGCCGTCCTCGAGCGGCGACACAGCAAACAGGGGGTCTCGCCGCGACTCGTACTGGACACCTCCCGGTGCATACAGAGCCAGACCCCGTACCTCGTTCAGAAGGCCCTTGGTGGCGCTGTTTCTGTAGGGGTTCTGGAACCAATTTGTTACCGTTCCAGCATACCGCTGGATATACTCATCGTACCACGAAATCGGCTCGCCCGGATAAGACGGGTCCCAGTTCGCCCTGACCTGCGTCCTGCCGATTGCCCTCAAGTTCTTTAGTTTCTCAGTCCACGTCGGGGTTCTATCGTGTGCCGAGGAGTCTAGCGAGGGAGGGTTAGCCACGGGCGGGAAGGCCGTGGCGGTGGTTTGCCCCGGCAATGGGGTGCTCTGTTGCTCACTCGTGGCCTTTGCCCGGTCGATCTGGGACTGCAACACCATCTGGCGGTAGAGGAAGTTGAAGTAGAACTTGGACTCGTCGAAGCACCGCGATTTCCACAGGCGGTCATCGCGGCAGATGTCTCGAAGAGACTTGGAGACCAGCTGGAGAATGGTGAGCGTCTTTTCGTCGACGACTGTGGAATATGGGAGAAGTATGGATCAGCTACGTTCTTGGATAGCGCAGATGAACAGAAAAAACCGCGAGGGTTAGATGAGCGCGACCTGGGTTGGATGGGAGCTCGACTTACAGGCTAGGATGGCTAGGAGAATCTCGTCAGGGAGCTCCTCGATGCCCCGGCAGCTAGCTCCAGCTAAAGCCATCGTGGCAAGCACAAGCTGTGAGGCCTGGCGAAAAGGCACTGAACAGCGACCCCCGGAAAGTTGAAAGGACTCGTAGCGAAACTAAGGATAAAGGAGGAGAAACACAACGATATGGGGGAGGGAATCTGCAAGGAAAAGCGCTAGCTTCCTTGGTTCTGACCGCCCGCCGAAAGACCGAAGGTTGCCCACATGGCGTCTTCTGTGTCCGGAGCTGATTTGGGGCCCCAAATGTGACCGCCCCGCGACTGCGAAGGATCGAGATGAGACGCAGGGTTTTGGCGGGGAGCGTGTGGCGACAAGGAGGGGCTCCGTGTGAACGGAGCGCGAGGCTGCTCCGCTTCCGTGCGCTAGCTCCAGGCGAGTGATCGGGGTGGTGGTGGGCCGCCGTCCATTTTAGGCTGGGGTCCAGGCACACGAACGGAAGTTACGGGACATGGGATGCTGGACCCTTGCGGGTTGCCAACACAGTCTACAGGCCCATCAAGTACCGCCTGCAGCCAGTTGGCGCTAATGGTACCTGGGCTAGGTGCCGGTTGGCCCCTGCTCCCGATGGTAGGAAGCAGTGCCCAATTAGCTGCCGGCTTCCACAAGTTGCACAGGTAGAGGCACATGGTCGGCTGTGGAACCAGGGATATTAGGTTTGCAGTGCGATCCGTGGTTTGCCTGTCCTCACGGGAAAGACCTGACGGCTCCGAACCTTCATCGAGACAAACAACCACGAGTATAAGCGCCACCTCCACTCGGGAAGCCAAAGGGACATCTATTTCCGATGGCAGAGCCTCCGGTTCTTCAGGAAATATGAGGTAATTGTAGGCAGGCCCGTTGAGGACCATATGTCAGCATCAGTGCCACACTATCTTACAAGACATTACCGGCTGCCTTATGAATCCATGTATTTACATGGCCCGCTCTGCCGGACCCGAACGCGCTTAGCAGCGCCTGACCAGGCTGGCGGACCGGCCAGTTTCCCACATTGGATGCTCATAATGGTCCCTCGACTTTATGCCAACACACAGAGGCGGGGGGGCATGTCCGAGTCATCAGTAAGGCGCACGGTACCACTCCATTGACGGTCCCACGATTGACAAAGAATCGTACGGCTCGAGATATAGTCCTTTTCTAGTTGTGTATTAGAGGACGGGCCAGGGAAGAGAGAAGTGACAACTGATTGCCCTCCATACCAGCGCGATACCGGCGGGCGCGAAGGAACTGCTCACGTGTGACAGACAGGTTGAGCCACTCGTAGTTGCATTCCGAGCGACCGATCCCTCAACCATTTTAAACGTCCTTGATCACTCCTCGCCCTTCTAGCCGTCTACGAGAATGCATGGATAGAGGAGAGGGATCTAGACAAAGTCTCGAATCTGCATCACGTCGAGCTTGGCACCCTAAAATTGTTTTATGTATTGATTATTGAATTCGCAGTACGATGCCGTGGTGACGTACCGCCGAACGACACTACGACACCACAACAAAATCCCTCCTTCCACGCCCCAGTCTCCTCTATAGACTGAGGCATTGTCCTGATAATCCGCTTCCCTGTCGTTCTTGGACAAAGAATGAATCCCGGCCTTTGCCATATTCACCATGGATAGGCATTTCTTTTCCTTATGTGGGAGTCCACGAAGATTCGTGCAAGAAATCTGCGCGTTCCGGAACTAGAAAACAGGCTCTGGGCGACGAGAACGCCATTTCAGCAGGCCCAGATTGGAACATTGGATCCCGATTTAGGCTGGTGCGTCGGAGCGGGTCGAGAGGTCAGCACCGCAGCTTCAGATTTACGTACAGAAGACGGGGTTGACGTCTGGACTGGACATGGCGGGACCATCTGGCTTGTTAGAAAATTTGTCTAAGTTCGGGGCCAATTCTCTTGGGAAGTGGAAGATAGAGACGCGATCAACAAAAATGATGTTGTGGGAATGGACCGTCGCAGTCGACTTTCGAGGGCTCAGTAGCTTCGAGGGTGGTATAAAGCAAGGACCGGAATTTTTCGTCAGGTTTATGGCTGTGACCGTGAACGGCGGAATAATACATATCTGGCCCATGACAAACACCGCCAGCGCTCGCGAAGCATCCCGTCCAGGTTCTCCAACTGTACCTCGGGCATTGAGCTCTTGTCATGGACCTTCAGCTTTCCGTTGACATCCCTCGTACATAGCCATTTCCCGTTGGACAATTTCCGTCGTTAACCGGAGCAAGGATACTGCCTATTCGGAATAAACTGCGTCGAAGATGGAAAAGACATCAAGCCTGCTATTCACCTAAATGTTCCTCCGCAGAATAGTATCCCGATCGCGAGTTGAAATTGTCTCTTCGTGTCCACCCTTACAGTTGTTGGGACGCAAGACAGCCTCTCTTGAGACGACAGTGTACCATATACTAAGTGTGTTTTGTCCAAGCTATGTCGGTCTAGGTCCAAGGGCCGTCGGAAAGAATACGGGTGGCTCCTCATGAGGAGCTGCGAGTCAAAGCCATACGTCATGTAAAGCCAAACCCATAGGAAGCCGAAGTTCCCGCCCGTCTCTGAGAACAAGATATTCAACTGCCCATACCCGCCCAGCAGCTATGGACGCTGCTTATAATACACTCCCCAATCTGTCCCTTTGTCGTTCCTTAGCAAGTGGCATCTTGGTCCCCTCCTGGCATCGAGTAGCTGGTCGGTACGGGGTCTAATGTACGTGTTAGCCGTCTCTAAACATCCGAATTTTGGCTTCAGTAAGGGAAACTCACAGTAGATGTTGATCATGAGCCCGGGATCAGTCGGCGAGTAAGACCCAGGGAACGAGAGCATCTGTGGCGCGTTGACCCCGCTGCCCCCGCCACTAACATTCAGCTGCGCGCAAGAGATGTAAAGCTGGGCGCCTCCAGGGCTTGAAGCACTATGGAGGGCAATGTGCTCAATCCTCAAAAGGTATTCTCCGTCCTCGAGACAAGAAGGCAGCTCGATAGGAACGGTCGCCGCACTCTGGTACGGCCAGCTCAACCCCGCTGGAGAGATTTCAGGTCCCGCGTGCGCCACCTGTGAGATAAATGACTGGTCAGGATTTGCCTAGATGCAGGAACCCCCGTTTGGCCCAGTCTCACCTTGAACCAGACATCGCCTGAGCCGTCCCATTCCGCTACGGGCGTACCCGCAGGGGCCTTGGCCATGTAGACGTTTAGCGATCCCGGGTGGGAGATCGAAGCACGAGCGTTGAAGTTGATAGTCGTTCCGGCCTGGACGTCGAGGGTGTTGGAACCCTTCATGCTGGATTGGTAGCACTTGCTGGTGTTAGCTCCCGTAGTCTTTGAATCAAGTATATTATAATTACCGTCATAAGTCCGGACTGGACGTCCTGTACGGGACCATTGCTTTGCTACCTCGGTGTTAGTGAGCCATTTCCTCCCAGTCCGTGGACAAGAAGCTCTTACAAAGTTGTCGGTCTGCCTAACGTATTCCCAGTCACCTGTCGTCTGACCACCATAGGTGACAGAAGGGAAGACATCTAGCGGGGGACGTTAGTCAAGCCAAATCTCACTTGGAGACGCCTTCGGGGATTTGGGGAGAGTGCCGGCGGGTTTCCACTTACAGTGGGCGCTGGCCGCCGTCGCCAGGAGAACAGTGACGCCGAAGAACCTCATTCTGAACTATTGGAGCCAGAGGAAAGTTTTGATTTTAAGAAGAACAATCAATCCGGGTTAAGAGGAAAGGAGGCCGTCAATGGTTCCGCGTCCTCCACTCCGCACCCGGGCCCCGGACGTGGCCCATCTTATATCATCTTCCGCTGCTCCCGGCTCCTTTTCCGTCTCCCGGGCGCCAAGATCCGGAGAAGCGCAGATCCCTGCAAAATAGCCCACGCCCAGAAGGTCCCCGTCCAAAGAAAACCCACGCAGAGCAGTAGCGAGCGATATTGCAATATATTGGAACCCTCCTAGAGTGGTTAGTCTCGAGAGCCCATGTATTGGGAGAAGCTCTGCCGAGTTTAGGGGGTTCGATAACAACAGCCGGCGCCGGGTAAAACGGAGCGCCGCTGGTCGTGTAAATGAAAGGGGGGAAGGAACATTATATTAGCCCGGGGTATGGACAGTGGAGGAATATTCCCCTTCCGCGCACATGATCTGTGTAAATGAATTAAAGGACTACCAGCAAAGCTGTGATAAATCCTCCTCCTACAATATTCCCTCCATCTTTGGGCACAGTCGTTACCCTGTTCGTACATCTGGGCGGTGCCGCGGCGTCTCGTTCTAGAAGATGCGCATCGCTTTGGTTAATATGTCCCGGATCAAGTACCGAGATATACACATGACTCCCTGCCGCTATAATACTGCTGCTATGGAATAACTATGAGTTTCGATAGCCGGGTTAGTGAAATTCCAAGGTCGGACATGCCCGTGGCAACCCAGTGCTACCCAAATGCCTCGTCGATCTTCCATGAATCAGAGCGCCGGATACGGTAATTATCAGGATGCCAAAGCCCACCTAAGGTGCCAGTGTAAGATAAAACACAGCTGTGTCACGAACGGCTCGGTCCAGAAGGAGGCATGAGCCAGGAAATTGGGGCAGATTCTGTTTATTCGCCGGAACAACCACAACCCGTCCCTTGGTCTTCAAGAGCTTGAGAAGTAATCTGAGTCGTCCGGTCTCCCCCTGACGCCGTTTACATCCAGGACTAGTATAAATCTAGAACTTGATGCAATGCCCACCACTTGTATCTAAACACCTAATCATATATACCTAGAACATTGGCTAGAGCCGCACATCCCTCGGTTCCTTACCTCTCCTAGCTCCTTCTTAGAGATATCGTGTTTGTATGGCCCTTAGAAGGCTTCCACCCCTGAACCACTACGACCGGGAGGTCCTCAGCTAGCATCTTCAGCCGCTTTGCTTCAGTGATTGTCCAAGCCACACGCATCTCGAGATCTTCATTCCACTTCTCCCACTCTCCCCGGGGGCCGTCGTAAACAAAGGGATAGACACCCCTGGAGAGGTGGCTGTGCCTCGACGCGAAGGGGTTTCTAGAAACCATGAGAATGGGACATTTGGGCCTGTACTTTGACACCAGCCGGGCCGTCTCCCCTGTTGCGGACAGGACTATTATAGCAGCGGCATCAAGGTCTAGTGAGGTCCGTACGGCGCACATGGCGCAGGCCTCCTCCACGGAAACGGAGCCAGACAGGAGGCCACACATCTCGGCAAAATGGAGGAGGTACGGGATGGTGTCCTCGGCGATGAGGCATGCCGCATGCATTTCCCTGACGGCCTGAACGGGGTAGGCACCCCTCGCGGTCTCGCTGGAGAGCATGACGCAGTCGGCGCCGTCCATGATCGCGTTGCCCACGTCCGAGATCTCGGCCCTGGTGGCGCGGGGGTTCTGGATCATGGATTCGAGCATCTGGGTTGCGCATATCACCGGCTTGCCGGCGACGTTACAAAGGCTGATGATTTTCTTTTGGGCGATGAAAACCTGTGTGAGAGGTTAGGAGACTATTCCATTTCCGAGAGAAGACATCTCGAGGTGTTGCGTTGTCGTCTTACCTCTGAATGTGGCAGCTCGACCCCCAAGGCACCGCGGGCAACCATAACCCCGTCGGCCACGGAAATTATCTCCTCGCACGCATTGAGACCCCTTCGGTCCTCAATCTTCGCAATGACCTGGATTTTCTCCCCTTTCTCACCCAATTCCCTCCTAATATCGTGGATATCCTCTACTGAGTGTGTGAACGAGGCGAATATCATGTCAACATCATGCTCAAGGCCAAAGCCGAGGTCCTTCTTGTCCTTGTCACTGAGGAAAGGCAGGCCGAGGTCTGCGCCAGGAAGGTTGACTCCTTTCCTAGAGTATAGGATCCCGCTGGCCCGCGTGCGCACCCGAATGGAGGTCTCGTCTAGAATCTGCAGCGCTTCGAACGAGAGGGTGCCGTCGTCTATAAAGATTACCTCGCCCGGCTTGATAGTTTTCGTGATGTCCTTGTAGTCGACGTAACTGGTATCCAAGTCAGGACTGCCTCGTACTAATAAACTCATGGAGTGTACGACAGAGGCCGCTTCGCCTGACCAATCGAAGCAGATGTAGAGAAACACACGATAAAGGCAACTACAATGGTTATTCCACTTACATGTAGTCACCGTCACAAGCCTCAGCGTACTTGTCATCAGTCGTCACGGTTACCTCTTTCCCAGCCTCAATGAAGACCTCCTCCCCTCGAACCATCCCAGTCCGTATTTCCGGCCCCTTGGTATCCAATGCAATCGCCACGGGCCGACCCGGCTGCGTCCTCTGTACCTCGCGAACATTCTCGACTGCCGACCGGTGAAACTCGTAGTCCCCGTGTGAGAAGTTCAGGCGCACAATGTTTAGGCCTTCAGTGCGGAGCTCCTTGAGGGTTTGGAGCGAGTTGGTCCGGGGGCCGATGGTGCAAATGATCCCGGTCTTCCGGAAGTCGCGTGGGGGCGTGGAGGGTTCCAGGTTGGAGAGCCATCGGACCTTGCCGACGCCGCCGTACTCCCAGGAGTGATATGAGACGTGCGACCCGTTGTCCATGGCCGGCTGTGAAGCTTGCGGGTGTGGGAAGCGGGGTTGCCAAAGAACGAGCAGTGTGGCGTTGGGGATGAGGATGGGTAGTGGCTTTAAGGCAAAATCTTAAAACGAATGAGGGAGAGAGGGTGAGGGCGCCGGGAGAGAGATGACATCACCACCGAGAGGAAGGGCGAATCTGCGATGCTTTGGCCATTCAGGATATAATCTGGATCGGTATTGACAATGTCATTGTCTGGGTTGCAAACAAAATCGACCAGGAAAACCCTCATGAGAACTCGCTTTCCTCTAGTATAAATTAGCTTGTTCCCTTATAAGTCGAGTCTCATAATGAGCGATTAAGACCGCCACGCCGTGATGGAGTCGACGGAGGTAGTCGAAGTTTGTGGAGACATAACCGTGGAATTGATGGGTCTTCCACCGCCAACACGGCGATTGTCGAGAGCATGGGATGTGATTGACCACTAAAGGGCAATCCGAGAACAAGTTGCCTCGGGCGGGTTTGCCCAGACGGCCAGTCCGCGTCATGTCATGCCATCTTCCCAAGGTACATCCACTCTGCCCCGCCATGGCTTCCCGTGGAGTTGTTTGAGGATTATTGGAAGTCAGGACGCCATTCGCTCTTTATCATTGCCATCTGCCGTGAGGAGGAAACCTTTTGTGCGTTGAGAGCGGCCTATCCTGATTACCGGAATTCTATACTTGGATCCACATTCTCTTGGGGATTCACCCGAGTGCTGGATCTGCTGGCATGCTTCATTCGTCTTCCAGCTTCCTCGCCTAGCAGTGCAACGGATGAAGTCACCGAGGGCGGCTAAACTCCTCTATTATACGACGACGTGGTAACGGCATGGCAACGTCTAGATAGTTGCGATATTGCTGTTGACGAACTTCATCCAAGGGTAGACTTGGCGTCGAATAATCCGATGCGTAGGATCAACCTGTTGGGCGACGAATGTGATCGGAAGAGCGACTGAGTAGCCCCGCAATAAACTTACTAAGCAACAGACGACCCTTCTCCTCCCGGTGCGAGCATCGTCAGCAGATCCTCCCTGCCTCCGACCAAGTCTCATCTCCAGCCAGCATACATAAGCACTGCAACGACGTGACTCGAACTACAGACTCTTTCTCTATTCTCCACTTTCGCGACGAACTCCCCGGAGCCTCAAGATGGTGGTAGGTGTCCACATTCCCCACCCGAACACGCCCAAGTAACCCGTTACCCTGTTCCCCATCCGCGTCACTACCCGCCCTCTACCCCGGCGCGCTGCCCCGTAGAGATTGCTCACTTCTTTGTCGTTCACTTCGTTAGCCCCTCCTCAGCGTACTGACATTCTTCGGCCTCTTCTCAAAGCTCGGACGCCTCACCCACTACGCGTTTGACGCGGTACTGTGTAAGTCGGCTCCCCTTTCCCACCACCACTCCGCTTCCTCCCAAGTGCGTCTTCTCTCTGGCTAACTCGCGCGCAGTCTCCGCATTCCTGGCTGGAATGAAGCGCTCGACAGGCCTTACGTGAGTCTCCTCCCATACCGCAACACCGACGAAGCGGACAACCTCCGGGCTGACATGGTCCTGTTCCCGTTGGGAACCGTTCCAGTCCTAGTTTCAAAGCAGAGAAGGTTGGCGACAACCAGGAGGTCACGAAGTGGATCGACAAGTACCTAGGCGTCGGCGAGTGGGTCATGGACCAGAGCATCGCCGTGGCTGCCTCGAGCGGGTGGTTCGAGAGGAAGCGGTGATCAGGAGGCCGTGGAAGATACGATGCGGAATTAGGACTACCTGAGCAATTGGGAACCCTGAGGGTGGAAGGCAGATTTCGCCTTTTGGGAAGTGCTTCGTGGGAAGAGTGATGAAGCAAGGGGCGTTTTAGGACTCTTTATCATACGGCTATTGCATGGAATGTACGAATATTCTTACTCGCCTCTTTTGGCGGCGTTCAATCCTCATTACCCGGTCGGGCTTTCTTCCCGGGCTGGGCGCATCGGATTATAACCGAAGTTAAAGATCACTCTGTGAACTCATTGACGTGGCCAAAGGGGGTATCTTCATATGAATACAACAGTAAGTCGGAGGGTAACAGTACAGGGCCTACATCCTCAGACCCGGCTTCCAAATGCTACCGAAATTATAGCCTCGGCGAATATGAAGCGCAATGCTCAAGGCAATACTCTACGCCCTCAACCCTAGTACTACCAGCCGCTCGCAAAACTCAACCCACTGTATCGCTGTGCTCAGCAAGAAACTCCGGCGGCACCGAATTTTCACTGTCGCTCCTCTCAAGCTGCCGGGACGAAGACGTATTTTGTGTGGGAGATGCTGCCCTAGGTGTCTCCTCGTGCGGGTCAACGTCCGGGGGTGCGAATAATTCCTGGGGCACCTCGTTATCGCTCTCCTTGCTTTGTACGGAGTTTGCACGCCTAAGACTGGGCTTGAAAACGGGGGATTCGGTGGCCGCGCTATGCGTGTCGGTGTCCCCCGCCGGCTCCGGTTCCGGTTTCCGCGGTGGCCGCTCATTCGCGCGTGATAGCCCTCGGCGGAGAACCCTCTCAGCTTCATGAAAGGCGTCCAGCTCAGCACTGATCGCACAGATGAGTAGGTTCCACTGGTTCGCCTCCGAAATCTTGAGCCTCTCCTCGAGGGCGCCCATCACATTGCTCATCTCCTCTAGGAGCTTCCGGGCTATATCATCGGGACTCGGTACCTTATCCTTCCCCTTGCGCGTCGAGCTGCCGCTTTTCATAAGGTCCATGATAGTAGCTTCGTAGTCGGTCACCAAGTTGATGACCTCGTCCCAAAGACGCTCCCCAGCTTCGAGGGCCTCACGATCGCGGTCAACCTGACGCCGACGGTTCTCCAGGATCAGTAGCTCAGTCTCCCACCACGACCGAGCCATGTCCAGGGTCCGTCGCTCGGGTATTAAGCGGAGGAATTCTTCGCCGCCGGGAGACGATTCGGCTTCATCACCCTGTTCAGATGCCTCTCCGCGTTGGGAAGCCCAGAGCTCCCTATCCAGGGGCTTGATGGACGGTTGCCGTACAAAATCCTCAATATCGGCCTCAACCTCCTTCAACGCCCCTTTATACCCGCTTAGCCCCGCCTCTCGGCGATTCCTTACGTCGTCCATCCTACCGTCGACCCACCTCCGCTTATTCCGCAGGCCCACGAGCCGCTCCTCCAGCTGCTTGATTTCATCCGTCAGAGACGCTCGCTGGGACTGAAGGTCCCTGAGCTCCTTCCCCAGAGGCTCTTTTTCATCCTCGTCTAACGCTTGGAGCTCGGACCTTATGGTGTGCTGGGAGGCGGCTAATTTCCGGAGACGTGCAAGTGCCATCTTCCTCTGTGATATCGCTGACGAGATACGGGCATCTTCCTCGGCTTTAAGGTCGGCCAGAGTTACCATAGATTGGAGAAGGGAGTGTCTGGCTGTGCGTATACCAGGCCGCCTTGATTTTCTCGGTTGGCGAACTGGGATAACGTTTCCGTCGGGCGTCGACTTCGTCGGGAGGTTGAGCGACTTCATCATCTTCGACTTGGAGGATGCGGTCGAATAGAAGGTAGCCGTTGGCGTGCTACTTCCCGCATCGCTATGCCCGTCAACCTCCTCCCCACGTGGGAGAGGAGAAGCGCTGCTCAGCTCCCCTGCCAGTGCTGCGGCTTGCATATCCAAATCTCGTTGTAGATCTTCCTCTATTGCCATTTCGCGGCGCCGTAGGCTCTGCCATATGGAATCGGGGGCGGGCCTGTACTGAGGCTTCTGCCTGTTTCGGTGACTGTCGAAGAAAATACTGCCGATATTCAGTAGACTGGATGCGACATTCGGGGAGCCGGGTTGTTGTCGACCATGCCCTGGGGACGGAGAGATCTCGTTTGAATCATCTTTCGGAAGAAACGCGGATCTTGCGATCGGGGGAGGAGGCTTGGCGAAGAGCACAGAAGGACTCTCGTGGCGAGAGACATCGTTGTTGGCATCAAGAATCGGCGATTCCGGTATTCTGGCTGCTGAGTCGCGACGGGACGTCCGTCTATGTACGAGCTTCGGAGACCGCCCCGGTAACAACCCGTGGGTGGGCTGTGGCTCAAGCTCTTCGAGGTCGTAGTCGCTCTCGTCTCCCCTCGTGGAGCTATGTAATGGTAATAAAGGACCCTTGGTCGAGAACGACAAGCGGTTGATGAATTTAGGCGATGATGGAGCCATTCTTATCTACATGAGCATGAGATAGGAGCATAGCGCGTTACGTATCGACCAAAACACCGGGAGCGTACGTCGTATTAGGACGCATCCGTTAGGTAGGCTCGATGGGGAGCTTGCTCGGGTGGTAAGCTTAGTGCGGGCCCTATAGCTGCTCAAGTGACGATAAGATACCTGGTTGTGTTAAGCAAGAGACGAAAATGGGATTCGAAGCTGCGCGTACTGTTCGCGGAAGTCGGCCAAGGTTGGGGACGGAACTTTCACGGAAAGTGTGGTTTGCTTCTTCGGGGTTGTCGCTTTTGGCTCACGGGGTTCCTTGCATGTGCCCGCGTCATACCTGGAGGCAGCACTGGGGTACCGGGGCGGGCTCTGAAGACTCACTGGTGGAGCCTGGTGTGGACCAACCTCGGTGTCAGTCCCGTGTGGTCGTGCGGAAACTGACACTTACTCTCTTAAATGATTTCTCTCATCTTCGTTTAATGACCCAGTCTATGATTTACGAGCGCTTCAATATTAAGGAGAGCTTCAAATGATATCCATCCAGTTAACATTCGAATTGTGTCTGCAGACGTGCCAAGTCATATGTTCCTATTTAATGCATATACCTTTTATAACGATAATGGCTCAGTCACGTAAAACGCTCCTCTTTCATGGGAGCAGCTCTGTTCACTTCGGACTCAGCAAGGGTGGTTGTTGACATGAGACTCGAATGCCAAATCCTCAAATAAATATCTAGCCCTTTATGTGTTTACAAAGCTTACATATAGAGCTGGGGAAAGCGTGCAGGCCTTGGCAGAGCACCCAAGAAGATGCACCCTCTCAAAACCACCTTCTAGGTGGCACCACCATCCTTGTAGGAGTGGACGGGGAAAACGAGTGGATGCAAAATCGGAGAACATCAAATTACTCTGTAGGGACGATTGCATGCTCCCCTGCATTTTGAGGATTATTTGGACCCTTCTCTTGTCCCGTCGTTTCAGAATCTGTAAAACTAGGCGGTGTCCCTCTTGTCAAGGAGCCGGCAGAATCAAGGTCCCACGAGACGGACTGCTCTTACCGTAAGCACCAGCCCAGGAGGGGAGATGGGTGGCAGGAAAGAGGGGTTGGTTGGTCGAAAGTACGCTCTGCCCGCATGAATTCAGGCGCCGTTGTGAATATCTTGGAGACTGTCGCAGTCACGATTTCTCCAGGGCAAACCCTCAGCCAGGCGACTCCAACCGCTGCGGCTAGATTCTTCGATAGGATCGGTTGTTCACTCTCCAGTGCCTTGATTTCCTTCGCACCGTCCCTCCGACACGGCTCAATCCGTTTCCTCCACTCCATCCGAGGACTTGGCCTTGCGCCCACGCAGAGCGCCTCGAGCACCCCCGTCCGGAAGGGGAAATCTAGCCGCGCTCGTTCAAATCTCACCCCCTCCATTGTTCTGCAACTTCCCTCTCGCCCAAGCCCGGCGCCACAATGAGCCAATCACAGCAATTCCCCTCAGCGCCGCGGAGGACGGGCACATACAGCTCCCAACATGACGAACTTCACCTGTCAGGTATGAGCCAGCAGGCTCAATTATCCCCTCGCGACTATACCGATTCTCCCAACTCAGCTCCGCAATTCAAGCTGGACCAGCCGCCCGGCCCCCCAGCTTCGTCTACCCACCATTATTCCCCGACCTCTTCGGTGCCCAACGTCCTGCAGCCTGGCGGCCTGGGCTCAAGACAGCCCGCGACGGCTTCACCAACCAACATGTCCGCCCCCGGCCTCGGCTCGCTGCAAGGCTCGATGAATCCCCAACACGACTACCAGTCTCCAGCGAAGCCGTCCAACCTCGCCGTCTCGACTGGCAGCTACCGCTCTAGCCCGGGTGGCACCTATGAAGGCGCGTCGTCATCCTATGCGCCCTACACCCCAACCACGCCGGGGGCCTCTGCGCCGGGCTCATCGCAGTTCATATCTCCCTCTGATGCGGGCAAGTACAGCTCGTCGTCGCAGCGAAACTTCTCGAACACGCCCCTCGGTCTGTCCGATATTCGTCCTAGAGCCGACTCGACCCTGTCGGACAGCGCGCCCGGGTCCCTTCAATATGAAATTGCCAATATGCAGGCCAGCCCGGGCAGTTATCTGGCGCCATGGGCTCTTTATGCCTTTGACTGGTGTAAATGGCAACCCCAGGGCAATGGAGCCGGTAAGGTTGCCATTGCTAGCTATCTCGAAGATGGGCACAATTTTGTATGTTAACCCCAGTCCCTCTGGCCGCTCATCCGGGCCGCATCGTGGAGGGCCCCCCGCCTAATCGTATCAATGCTGACAATTGCACCGATGCATACTAGATCCAAATACTTGATTCCCAAGTCGTACCCACGTCCCCCAGCCTCCAGACTCCAGGCGGCCCACACAAGTGTCTCGACTTCACCAAGGTAGCCGAAGCTACGCACTCCTACCCCGTGACGAGACTCCTCTGGGAGCCGCCATCGAGCCAGAAGCAGACTACTGATCTGCTTGCGACCTCGGGCGACCACCTCCGGCTGTGGTCCCTGCCCTCGGACACCCAAACTCCCCACGGCGGCAACACTGTAACCAGACCGAACAGGGATGCAGCCACGACCAAATTGACCCCGCTTGCACTCCTCTCCAACTCGAAGACGCCGGATCACACGGCGCCTCTTACTTCCCTCGACTGGAACACCATTTCTCCCAGCTTGATCATAACGAGTAGTATCGATACGACATGCACGATCTGGGACATTCCTTCGCTCACGGCGAAGACGCAGCTCATTGCCCACGACAAGGAAGTATATGATGTTCGGTTTTGCGCGAATAGTGTCGATGTGTTCGTCAGCTGCGGTCAAGATGGCAGCGTTCGCATGTTTGACCTGCGAAGTCTCGAACATAGCACGATCATTTACGAACCCACTGGCAAGGATGACCGCGGTACGTAGCGGAGTCCTACCGTCTTGAGTGCCGTATTTCTTGCCTCCATGACCGCTAACTTGACGCCTCAAACCACAGACAATAGCGCTAGACTTAGCCCTACCCTTCAGCAACAGACCATGTCCAACCCGCCTCCCCTCCTGAGGCTGGCCACTTCGCCGCACGACGCGAACCTCCTCGCTACCTTCGCGGCAGACTCTAACATCATACGTATTCTCGATGTGCGGCAGCCGGGCCAAGCGCTCTTGGAGCTTCGCGGGCATGGCGGATCCGTTAACTGTGTGGAGTGGTCGCCTTCGCGCCGGGGGACTCTCGCCTCGGGTGCCGATGACTGCCAGGTCCTCCTGTGGGACCTCATGGGGTCGAATCCCTCTTCGTCTATTAACGGTGGCGCGGGAGGAGACAACTATCGTAACCCCAGCTACAGCTGGCAGTGCGACTTTGAGGTTGGCAACCTGGGGTGGGTACCCAGGTCGGGCCACGACTCTGGAGAATGGCTCGGAGTGTGCGCCGGCCGCGGAGTCTGGGGCGTTCGGATGTCGTGAGCTATTGCCCTCTCACGATAGAGCTGTCAAAATGCGGAGATAAGCGATCTACCATGGAGCTGTGTCTACCCTCTCTCGGGGTGATGAGTACCGGCGCTGTACTTGCCCTCACCAAGCTCGTTGCACACCGTGGTGTGGCTCCAATGAATGGGCGATACTGAGATGAGGTCGAATCCCCAAGCCCTTCCGGGGTATGATAGCGAAGCCCAGCCGTTGCCCACAGCTATAGACTATACCGGCCTGAAAACCCGAGCGGAGCAGGCTCGCGACGACTATGGGCCTATGCCGCCCAAGACGGAGGTCATGCACACAAAGGGGAGGAGAGGACCTGAGTCCGGAAAAAGTCCCGCGTTGGAGTTGGGGTCGTCTTTGTCGAATTGCGTTTCGGATTGTCCATGCAAAGCCAACAAAGGGGGAGAGACGTATGTAGAGTACTTGAGCATTGCAGAAAGCAAGAGTTACGTCGCTGTTCCTGTCTTGCTTATGAAGCCCCAAAGTGATGACTGAGTGAACATGGGTTGACATCGACGGTGTTTTGCATGTGAATAGTAACCTGAATTGTGAAAGGAGTAGAGCAGGAGCCTCAAAGCAGTAGGGGCTGGTAGCACCTGTCCTCAAATCGTACTCCTCTCTACCTTTAAGTTCCATTCCTATCACTGGAAAAATAACAGGGCCTACATGTTCCGATGGACTCTTCGACTGTCATTTGCATGTGCGGCTCAGCAGAAGGCTCACCTGCACCCAGGAAGACAGCAGATACCCCAATGATATTTTTTGGGTGGGCCAAGCAAACAGCTTTCACTGCGGCTCCTCCAGCAGGTGGCGAGGTGCTCTGCTTAGTAATGCCTCTAACAGCGACAAACGCGCCAGAGCTGCGAATACGCCGAGATTTTGCCAGCGACTGGCATTTCCAGCTCCAACACCAAAAGAGGCGACATCACTATTCGCGTCAGTGCAGTTGCTCTCTTTCGGTTTTTTCCCCCTTCCTTTTCGCATCTTTTCAACAATCCCACCACTCTCATCGAGGGAACCCCTATCCACCTGTGGCTCTTGCCTCTGGTCTTTGCCTCTACCGTTTCTATCAACATCCGCCTTCGAGCGTTTGGCAGACGCCGCTCTACTTGTCTGAGAGCCTTCCGGTCGTCTTCGTCGCCATGGCTTCTGACGATCGCCTCCGTTTCGACGATGACTCCGAGGACGAGGAAGACTTCAACCCCGCGCCTGCCGACCTGTCTGATGAGGAGGATGCCGACCAGCAAGGACAACGGGAGACGCGCGACGAGAGCCCCTCCCAGCACGATGACGAGGATGACGAAGAGCCCACATCAACTCGGAAGACGGCTCGTGACCGTCAAGGTTCGGATGATGAGGACGGACCCCGTCAGCGTGAGACTAATGGGACAGGCGTTGAGCAAGAGCTGGAGGAGCAGGAAGACTTAGCGGATCAGCAGGATGAGGATGATGAGGAGGGTGAAGGAGACGAAGAGGAAGAAGAGGAGGAGGAAGAAGACGAAGAGGACGAGGACGAAGACATTCAACAAGTAAGCTATTTTGGCCTGGAATTGATAAGGGCAGTCAACTAACCTACATCTAGGGTCATCGTCGCAAACGACGCAGGGACCGAAGGAACGTCTTCCTTGATATCGAGGCTGAGGTTGATGACGAAGACGAGGATCAGGACGAGGAGCGAGAAGGCGAAGAGATCGAAGGTTTCATCGACCACTCTTTCCCGGATGACATCGCAGAAAACAAGGGTCTGGACGATTCCAAGCGACACCGTGAGCTAGATCGCCGCCGGGAGGTTGAAGCAGGACTGGACGCCGAGAAGCAGGCTGAAATTCTAAGACAGCGCTACGGAAAGAGCCGCGCTGGCAGAGGCCGCGGCGATGCTACCGTTATTCCGAAGCGGCTGCTTCTTCCGAGTGTCGATGACCCGAAAATCTGGGCTGTCAAGGCGAGGGAGGGCAAAGAGCGAGAGGTTATTTACGCCATCACCAAGAGAATCGAGGAGAGGCTGGGCACTAAGAATGAACTGCTCATCACCTCGGCTTTCGAACGCGCTGGCGCTCAGTCCGTCATGAAGGGATATATCTACGTCGAAGCCCAGCGCCAAGCCGATGTTATGACTGCGTTGGACGGCATCCTCAACGTTTACCCCCGAACCAAGATGGAACTCGTCGAGATTAAGGATATGCCCGACCTCCTGCGTGTTACGAAGACGCCGACGCTCGAGCCTGGTGCGTGGGTGCGGCTGAGACGGCCCCTCAAATACTCTGGTGATCTCGCGCAGGTTCTTAATTTGACCGAGAACGGGCTCGAAGCTCGCGTGCGCTACATACCGAGGCTTGACTACGGTGTCCGTGACGAATCTGCTCCCGCTTCCACGGCCTTCGGAAAAAGAAAGCGGCAATTTGGTGGCGGTCCTCGACCCCCCCAGCGGTTGTTCAATGAAGCGGAGGCTAGGAAGCGCCACCCCCGCCAGCTCAGTAAAGGGCCCAATGGATGGAATTACATGGGCGACGAGTTTGAAAATGGCTTTCTGGTTAAGGATATCAAGATCCAGCAGCTTACAGTTACGGATGTCAACCCGTCCTTAGAGGAAGTGACCAAGTTTGCCTCGGGCGCTGAGGATGGCACTGAGAATCTAGACCTAAAGGCTCTCGCTGCTAGCATGAAGGATTCTAACGCACTTGTCACTTACCTGCCGGGAGACGTCATCGAGGTCTTCGACGGAGAACAAAAGGGCGTTGTGGGTAAAGCCACAAACGTTCAGGGAGACATTGTCACCTTGCAGGTCACGGAAGGTGACCTTGCCGGCCAGACTATCGACGTCCCAGCCAAGAGCCTTAGGAAGCGGTTTAGGGTTGGCGACCACGTCAAGGTGATCGGTGGAAGCCGATATCAAGACGAGGTTGGCATGGTGGTGAAGATTTCGGACGACCGGGTTACCTTGGTTGCCGACCAGTCTGCCAACGAAATCACGGTCTTCAGCAGAGACCTCCGTGAGGCTGATGATAGCGGGGGTCAAGGGTCTCTTGGCCAGTACCAACTCTTCGATTTGGTTCAACTTGACAACACTACAGTCGGGTGTATCATCAAGATCGATCGTGAGACGCTCGTGGCGCTTGACCAGAACGGAGACCGTCGGCAATTGCTCCCGTCGCAAATTGCGAACAAGTTCCCCCCAAAGAAGAACGCTGTCGCTGCGGACCGAAGCGGATCTGAGATCAGGATCGACGATGTTGTCCGGGAGTACGGCAATCAGCAGCGCCGCGGAAAGATTTTGCATATCCACCACGGCTATGTGTTCCTCCACAGCCATGACTATAACCGGGACTCCGGAGTGTTCGTGCTACGCGCTGCCAACGTTAATACCGTGGCAGCGAAGGGTGGCAGGATCAGCGCCCCATCCGGTCCTGATCTTACTACCATGAACCCGGCTATGAAGCGGCTTCCGAATGGCCCTGATGGCCAAATGGGGCCGCCTCCGGCGCCCAAGGTGTTTGGTCGCGACAAGGCCATTGGGCAAACTGTTGTCATCCGGAAGGGTGTCTACAAGGGCTTATTAGGCATCGTGAAGGACACCACTGATGTTGCAGCGCGTGTGGAGCTCCACACCAAGAGCAAGATAATCACTGTTCCTAAGGAGCAGCTGACTTTCAAGGACAAGAACACGGGTGCTCGAATCGATATCACTAGCAGGGGCCCTAGGGGTCCTGCTGGTGGTTTCGGTAGCGGTAGTAGGGTTCCAGAGTGGCAGGGAGGCTCTCGCACGCCTGTTGTTTCAAGTGCATCCGAGCGGACCCCCGCATGGGGTAGCCGAAGTAAGTTCCCTGCTGTTATATCGTATTGTTTTTATTTTTTACTCGAACCCCTTCTAACCAATATCTCAGCGCCTGCTCTGAGCGGTGGCCGGACTCCGGCGTGGAAGTCTGATCTCTCTGGAGGGCGAACCCCGGCATGGCAAGATGGATCGCGTACCGTCAATCCCTACGATGGTAGCCGCACAGCGTATGGGTCTGGTGCCCGCACACCTGCTTGGCAGTCCGGGGGGAGGACGCCAGCGGTGGACTACGGTGCCGGTTCGAGGACCCCCGCATACGCCAACGACAATTGGTCAGGATCAAAAACGCCTGGCTATGGTGGAGCAGCTGCTACACCCGGTGCTAGTGGGGGGGACTCCTGGGGATACACACCAGGCGCGAGCGGCTCGTCACATGCCTACGATGCGCCCACACCAGGAATTCTTGGTGCCCCAACTCCTGCCCTGAATGCACCTACACCTGGTGGATATGCTGCTTCTACCCCTGCGGTCAGCGCACCCACGCCTGGTGCCTCATGGTCTGGTGGGTGGGCGGACTCGGCGCCGACGCCTGCTGGCGCCCCCACTCCTGGTGCTAGCGGGTATGCCGGAGGTGGGAGCTACTACGGCGCGCCCACGCCTGGCGCTTACGGTGGTGCGCCGGAGACGCCGGCGGGGAGTGGCCCGCGGTACACCGATGACGATGATTGAGATGGACCGAGATGACTGGCGGCGGAGGCGAGACTGTACATGGCATGGAGTTTGGATGGATTGGAACGGTTGGTTTTCTTTATTCTTCCAGCTTGGAGCCTACTATGGCCTTCAAAGCAGGCAATCGACATGGAAGAAGGTTCTGTATGTATCATTAGGTGCCTTTTCCTTTAATTTGAGACAGGGTCTTGGTCAAGGTAAAAATATATTCCTATATGAGTCTGGGCACATTCCGAGCATACAGCGAATCTACACATCTCTCGCGTTTTGTTTAAGAGCGATAGCGCAAATGGGCGAGACGTGCCTCTCAGACAAGGGAGGTACCGCCCCTGACCACTCATACTGCCCGCATACGAGACTAAATGGCGCGAGGAGGCTCGTTGGCGGACCGAGAGTTGTCGGGGCGAAGGGTCTTGCCACCTCGCCCATATTTCCTCAGTAAAACAGTTGGTGGGGCGTTCGGCAGGAGGTACGGGGCGGAGTTCGGATAAGACCTCCCCACTTGAGGCTTGTTTCGGACAAACTATCCTGGTGCCACACATCAGGTAACGTCTCCGGAAGTCGCATATGTTTGCTGTCTCGCCACCAGGTGGTGCTTGAGGATTCGCTGAAGGCACGTGACGTTTCTCTTATTGGCTCCGCCGTCTGGGCCCCTGACCCCCCTGCTCTAGCCCAGAACTCTATTAACAAAGAGCCCGAGGCGGAAAGGCCCGGTATCCAAAAACTCCAGCCTTTTCCCGCCCGTTCCATCCGCAGTTGCTGACACCTCAATTCCCAATTTCCTACGCATTTTCCCCGTTTTTGTCCCAACAACTCGGGCTCCCTTCACTTCAACAAAACCACCGCCAAACCTAGCATCCCCGACTCTGTACTGTCCGGGGCCGACGACATCGCGAGAAATATACCGAGTTACCTATCACCTTGTCATGAATCCGAGCACTGTCGCGCGCCGGGCGATACGGCCCGTCGCGCAGTCCCACCTGCTCGCCGCCCGCCATGTCCGTCCTCTACCCCACCGCCTCCCTCGCCAGATTCCCGCCCTTGCGGTCTTAATACCCGTGAGGCAAATTTCGACAGAACCTCACCGGCCGCATGACTCTGGCATCCCGCCGCCCGGGTTCAACGCCGAGGAGGCTAAGAAGCCCTTGGCCCGGGAGAACGACAAGGTCACTGGCAAGAAAGACCCTACCACGACCTCTAGCTCAACGCCATCCTCGAAGGACAACGCGAACGTGCAAGAAGCGGCCTCCGAGAAGCAACTGCAGAGGAAGGAGGATGAGCCTGCAGTTTCGGACGTCCCGGTTGAGAAGTCGGGCACGGAGGTGAAGGCTGATGAAAAGGAGGAGAAGAAGAAACTCGACTGGAAGCAAAAGATCAAGAAGGAGGTGCAGCACTACTGGGACGGGACAAAGCTCCTTGCCGCCGAGGTCAAGATTAGCACGAAGCTCGCCCTCAAGATGGCGGCGGGGTATGAGCTCACCAGGCGTGAGAACCGACAGCTCCAGCGCACGGTGCAGGATCTCGGCCGCATCGTCCCCTTCTCCATGTTCATCATCGTTCCCTTCGCAGAGCTCCTACTCCCAGTTGCGCTTAAGATATTCCCAAACATGCTCCCCAGCACATATGAGGGCCAGAAGACCAAGGACAAGAAGGCCAGCATTCTCCGGGCTACCCGGAACGACGTCAGCCAGTTCCTGAGGACCTCCCTTAAGGAGACAGGCCTACCGGTGACCTCGCTGACGACCCAGAAGGAGGAGTTTGCCACCTTCTTTAAGAAGGTGCGGACAACGGGCGAGCAGCCGACACGCGAGGACGTGATCAAAGTCTGCCAGATCTTCAAGGATGACCTTACGCTCGACAATCTGTCCCGGCCGCAGCTCTACTCTATGTGCCGGTACCTCAACCTCAGCACTTTCGGCAATGATACCATGCTTCGGTACCAGATCCGCCACCGCATGCGCCAGATCAAGCGGGATGACCGGACCATCGCCTTCGAGGGCGTCGAGAGTTTAAACGTTGCGGAGCTGCAGGCAGCTTGCGGTGCACGGGGCATCCCTACCTTCAGTGTCTCCCCCGCTCGCATGCGGAGCGACTTGCAGACGTGGCTCGACCTCCGGCTCCGAGAGAAGGTCCCGTCGACGATCCTCGTGCTCAGCAACGCGTACATGTACTCTAGCGAGGTTGGAGATCAGATCGAGGCCCTGACAGGCGTACTGTCGTCTATCCCTGAGGAACTCTTCCACGAGATGGAACTGGAGGTGCACAACGCCGAGGGCGCGGCGACGAACAAGCAAAGGCTTGAGGTGCTCAAGGAGCAGCAGGAGTTGATTGAGGAGGAGAATGAGCAGAACGAGGAGAGCGAGAGCGGTGGGATGGCGACGCCGAGGGACATCGAGGATATCGACGAGAAGGAGGTGCAGGCGGAGGCCGGAGCGGAAGGGAAGGGTGTTGACAGGAAGCAGGTACCTGAGATGGCCGAGGCTGAAGCTGAGGCGGCGGGCGTGAAGAACTCCAAGGAAGAGGAGAAGAAATAAGGGAACGATGAGAAAGGGTTGGCTCCGATTCGCTCCTCACTTTACAGGACTCTTTTCTTTGTAACATTACGCCGTTAGGCTTGGGGCCCTTTCCCTCACGGCAAAACGAACCCAACTTCTTTTTTCTATGTCATGGGCGCTCGACATCCATCTCTTTTTGGGGGAGAGGGTCATGTATTGGCATCTGATTTAGACTAGAAAGTCCTGTGATATGTTATAGACTTGGGATTCTTGTTCTGGCGCTTGGAATGGAGGTTTTTCTGTCCTTTCAGACGGGGTAGTGAGGTGTATTATAGAAAATTGAATATATGATACTAGGAAGTTGCTGCCCTTGAGGACATCACACATCTAATGAAATTACGAGGTAGAGGGCGGCCGACAATGATTGCTGCAACAGACGCGAAGAGGATGTCACTGAGGACGGCAAGCTCTTAATAGCCAACCCTTAGACAGAACAATACCTTGGGTAGCGACAGATACGGGGCCATGTAAGTCGTAACCGACGCATCCCTCTTGGGCTGGTTGCGATCGGTGATTTGCTGAAGCTGGGTTCGGTGTTACGGCTATGAATGTTGAACATCAGGCTTCAGCATGGACATTATTCGAAATACAAGGACTCGAAACCCTCGACCGCAGGTTTGGGGCCTGGAGCAGCTAAGGCCCAAACTCCGACGTTCAAGAAGTATATGGCCATCAAGGTGAGAATTTGAGTCTCCTTAAGACCCAGTTCATAGCCCCTCAAGGCCGGTTTAAACTGAGCGTACGCTGTAGCGATTCCGGACCTCCAGCCTCCCGTCGCCACAGGTGATAGAATAAGTGTGATAGACCTCCCGTGTCCGAACATGGCTGGCAACCGATTAGTCATGAAAAAAAAAATTACAGACTAAACGCGCAAGCACACACACGTCAAGATATCCGGCAATTTGGATGCCAACTGGGCCTGGGGAAGGCCGGCTGCATTGTCAGAGTCCCCACTCGACGTTCACATTCACACGCGCCACCTCGGCATGTCGGCCGACGTTGCGCTCCAGCCCAGAGCTTTCCATACCCCCCCACTGGAGGGCTTGAAGATCCCCCTCAACCCCCTTACATTTCCATCATCATCTCACCCAGTATTGCTGGTAATTTTCCCATCCACTTCATTGTTTTGTTTTGGTTTGTTTCTTCCTTCGCTTTGAATCTCGATGCATGGGTTCTCGCAATCAAGATAACGGCTTCTCTCCTAGCTTTTCCGAATCCGGCGAGGCGTTCTGCTTTTTTTGTTGAGGGCGCCAGGGGTGCCGCCTGAACGTGATTGAATCTACTCATAATTTCCACTTTTCGGATCCCCCCCCACTTATCTATCAGTGGACGCGCCCCGGAAAAGCGTAATCCGTCCCGAAACTTCTCACGGAACGACGCCCTCTGAGAATCCGGACCGAGGTTCGCATCAAGTTACGGAGCGGACGGAGGGTGTACTCTCGCGCGGGAGTCTGTGTGGACTATCTCGGGCCGGTTTTCTCGTCTCCTTTGTGAACAATCGCGGCGGCTTGTGACGGCTGCCTGGCATGAGACTACGAAGAGCAGCGAGAGTCATCCTCGTTGGCGCGCCCGGCGTCGGGAAAGGAACGCAGTCCGAACGGCTCCTGGGTCGCTTCCCGCAGTTACAATCTATAAGCTCGGGGGATCTCCTTCGTCAGAATGTCAAGAATAAGACACCCCTCGGTGAGTGAAACCCCCATCATGAGGCTCTCAAGCGCATGACGCACTGACCATCAACAGGTATCAAGGTCGAGAGCACCATGAAGGCTGGAGGCCTCGTCTCTGACGACCTCATGCTGCGTCTCATTTCGAATGAGCTCTTCACGCGAGGCTGGCTAAAAGGCCAAGGTCCACCCCCCATCATGACCCTGACCTCCGCCTCCGCCACGGGCTCCGACACTCTGGACACTTTAGACCAGTCGCCCGGTCAGTCCGCCGTTGACTCGATACTCAACGCGTCAACCCGCGGTGCGCACGCGCCGCCCGAGGCATCCGAGTGCCCCTCCGCCTCGTTCCTCCTTGATGGTTTCCCCCGCACGGCGGCGCAAGCCGGCATTCTAGACAAGCTCGTGCCCATCAACCTCGTCGTCTCGATCAAGACCCCCTTCGAGGTCATCATGGAGCGCATTGCTGGACGTTGGGTACACGAGCCATCGGGCCGCGTCTACAACACGTCTTTCAACGCTCCGAAGGTTCCAGGTATTGACGATGTGACGGGCGAGCCGCTCACGCAGAGACCGGACGACTCGGAGGAGGTGTACCGCGCGCGTTTCGACAAGTTCGAGGAGACCAGCCGGCCGCTACTGGAGCACTATGCGGAGAAGGGGGTTCTGTGGGAGGTTAATGGCTTGAGTAGCGATGAAATTAGCCCCAAGCTTTTCAAGCGTTTTGAGGAGGAGTTTGCGTGAGGTGCGGGTATATAGGCGGTCTTTCTGATTTCTGCTGTGTCTGTTGTATGGGTGTACTACGATGGTTTACTCAGGCGTTCGGGATAGGGTATATTATTACTGAGGTCAAATATTATAATCCCCTAGGTGGCAGGGTTTACCGCTGCTATCGGAGCCTCTCCTCTTGCGGATTTGCTTTTGACGTGGACCTGTCGTACTAATGAATTGTAATAGATACGTGAATAATAAGAGGCCCCTCCAGAAGGCCGACTCTGCCCAGGGACTAACTGCTCTGTGGTGCATTCAGGTCGTGGCTTTGGCTTGGCTGAGGTAGGGGTGGACAGGTGGTGGCAACTGTGACGGCTGACCCCGCTCATCAACTTGCCCTCACTGTCCGATTAAAGGTTCGCCAAGCTACCAGCTTCGTCATGAGGCCGTGGAGCCGGGACCTTCCTGCTCTGCGTTATACCGCCCCGCCACCGGACTACATCATCATCTCCACGGCAAATGCGAAGATAGAATCGAGCAACCACCTGCGATCCCTTAACACATCACCTGAATAATGTCGACATAATCGTCCACGTCCTTTTTCGCGTCCTTTTAATTATTACCCCGCGGTCAGTTAGCATATCATTCGGTCGCAGCTTCCAACTCCAGCATCCTGACCGGGGGCTCCGCGCACTGCCACGCCTGTTCCCTCCTGGTTTATGTGCGAGACCGCTCACAAGAGCAGGTGTAACCGGTCTCAAGCTAGCAATACCCGCAAAGGTAGGCACCATGGCTGTGGTTGACCAAGACAATTTCTCCAACGTCTCCTGGCAGAGCGATCTCGGAGAGTCCGGCACCGGACCGAGCTCGAGAGCCGCCGACGCGATGGAGGGCACAAACAACGGCATGGCCGGAGAGCCCAATCTCCGTGGCGAGGAGATTGGCGTCCATGCCTTGGGGCCAGAGCAGCTCGACTGCACTGTCACCTCGCCAATCAAGGAGAACGACGGCACCAAAGATGCTTTTGTCTCGTATCTCATAACCACCGAAGTAAGTCTCTGGAAACTGGCCTATCTCACCTCGATGCCAGAATCCGTGCCTGTGTGGATAATGTTATACTAACGGCTCAGTCCACGTTTCCCTCCTTCCAGAAACCCGTAACAACCGTTCGCCGCCGTTTTACCGATTTTGTCTTCCTCTACAAGTCTCTCGCAAAGGATTATGTCGCCTGCGCCATCCCTCCGCTGCCAGACAAGCAGCGCATGGAGTACGTCCGCGGCGACCGTTTCGGCTCCGACTTTACCTCGCGTCGCGCGCACTCCCTCCAACGGTTCCTTGCTCGCCTAGCCTTTCACCCCGTCCTCCGCCGCTCTCCCATTTTACACACCTTCCTCGAGAGTGATGAGTGGAACGCCACAATGCGGTCGCGGTCCACGAGGGCAAGCTCGCACTCCGAGGCTGGCTCAGGCGGTGTGTTTGATAACTTTGCCGACACATTCATCAACGCATTTACAAAGGTGCATAAGCCCGATAAACGGTTTACTGAGGTCAGGGAGAAGAGCGACAAGTTAGACGAGGACCTATCACATATTGAGAAGGTTATTGCAAGGGTGATTCGCCGAGAGGCAGATCTCGAGACGGACTTCAAGGATCTTGCCGAGCAGTTCCAGAAACTGATCAGCCTTGAGCCTGGGGTCGAGAGTGCGCTGCGCTCGTTCTCTGCGTCCGTGGAGGATACTTCGGCGGGGCTAAAGCGCCTGAAGGATGTCACTGACCAAGACTACCTCGGGAGCCTCCGCGACATGCAGGCCTACAGCCAGTCGCTGAAGAATCTCCTCAAGTCCCGCGAGCAGAAGCAGCTCGACTACGAACAGCTTACCGAGTACCTGAACAAGAGTAGCGTCGAGCGTGACGCGCTACAGTCTGCGTCGGCATCCTCATCGTACTACAGCTCAAGCGGCATCGCGGGCGGCGCTAGCGGGTTCCTCCGCTCCAAGCTCGAGGACGTCCGGGGCGTAGACCATGAGCAGGCGCGACGCGAGAGGCAGCGGAAATTGGAGCTACGGATTGAGGAGCTTACGAGGGAGGTGGAAGAGGCGAAGAGGATGAGCGAAATGTTTGATGAGGAGGTCGTGCGGGAGACGGTTGATTTTGAGCGGATCAAGAGGGGTGAGATGAGGGGTGAGTTTAGGGCGTTGGCAGATGCGCACGTTGAGTTCTATGACGGGTGTATCAAGGTTTGGGAGGGGTACGTGAAGGAGATGGAGAGGGAGGGAGCACTCCCTACATGAGGTGTCATGAGCCGTGGTGGGGCGTTTTTGGCAGATGTACCTTTGTTTGCACAGGCTTAAATACAGCGATGAATTTCACTTGTGATAAGCGAGACTCTCCGCAGGCTTCGTGAGGATCCTCTCGGAAAATAGCCCAAGATACACGCCAAACACCAATTTGTACTGTAAACACCACCCCTGCTAGGCATATGCCGGAGTACCATTGGTCTGGGCAACGCCGTCGGCCACGAGCACTTTTCCTCCGAATGAAACGCTAATTGACCAAGTAGGTTGAACCAAGTATGTCGATCGCGATGTTAAAACCAAAGTCCCCCTAAGACGAAACTGACTTGGCTTGAAGAAAAGAGCAATGACGCGCGGAAGAAATTCTGATCGCGTCTTCTTCGCTTCGGCCGTCCCAATCCCCCGGTACTCCGCCATCCATTTCCAGGCTTGATGGAGAGGCAAATCACGTGGAGCGGCGAAAGATACCCAGCCAGTCGGTACTTCTTCGAGAACGCGACTGTGGATGAAGTGGCTTCTATTCCTCGTGCGAGGTGGAGGCTGAGGCCAGGATGGGCGTGGGTCAGGTGGCTTTGAGCACCTGCTTGATTACTTTTGTAACCCAGCTCGGCAAACAAGGCGAGGATTATCATGTAAGGCCGTTTGGGGGCTGAATTCTGGTAAACTTCCATTACTCTCACACTGTGACTTTCGCCTCCAGCACTCCCTGCAGGCCAGCACAGTTAATGCGTGTTCTAGGGCCACCTGGCTTTGATTTCCGCACAGTGCTGGATTACCCCCGGTCAGCCCGCTCGATCTTCAGTCCCATCTTGGCAAATCTATTGAGGCCACGACGACTCTCTAACAATAACCGACTACGCTTACCAAAGTCCACATTCTATCCCTTCTTTTCATACTCCCCTTCACACCGACCTTCTTTCTCTTGTCTATCGCTTGCCCTGCATAGTATTATACATTTCCCCCTCCTTCGTCTGTGGCCCAGCATTTCATCGATGTAGCAGACTTCGAGCCGATAGCGATTTCCCCCCCTTTTAAACAACCCCGGCATTCGTTAGGATGAGGCTAGCCGCCTTGCTTGGCTTCCTGGGCCTCCTCGGCTCCGGGGTCGCATCATCATCCTTCCGTCGAACTCCCCGCGACCACGACAAGAACGACTACTACCTCCTCCACCTCGACGATGACACCTCCCCTCACCATGTATCCGCGCGACTCGGCTTAGAGTACGACGGCCAGGTCGGCGTACTAGACCATCTGCACGTCTTCTCTGCACCTAAGTCCGATAACGATTTCGTTGCCGAGGCCATGCGGACGAGGGAACTCAAGCGCGATGGCGAGCCTGATATCCTCGATGGTGTACGGATGGCCAAGAAGGATGTGCCTCGGAAACCGTGGTCGAAGAGGATGATTCCCCCTCTTCCCCCGAACTACCGTTCGAACCTAATCCCCCGGGTCGGGGGCGGCGAGTCTGAAGACGAAGCCAGAGTGGCAAAGCAAAACGAGGTTATGGAGACACTGGGTATCAGTGACCCGATTTTTAAGGAACAGTGGCATCTCGTCAACACGCTACAGGTCGGTCAAGATATTAACGTCACCGACGTCTGGCTACAGGGTATTACGGGCGAAGGCAGCATAGTCGCTATGGTTGATGATGGTGTCGATATGACGAGTAATGACCTGAAGGCCAACTACTACGCCGAGGGATCGTGGGATTTTAACGACCCTGGCCCGAATCCTAAGCCGAGGCTGGCTGACGATCACCACGGCACCCGGTGCGCCGGCGAGATTGCTGCCGTCCGGAATGACGTCTGCGGTGTTGGTGTTGCTTATGACGCCAAGATCTCTGGCCTTCGTATCCTCAGTAAGCTTATCACCGACGAGGACGAGGCCATTGCTATGACGTACGACTACCAGAACAACCAGATCTACTCCTGCTCTTGGGGTCCTCCCGATGACGGCAAGTCCATGGAGGCCCCAGGTATTGCCATCCGGCAGGCCATGTTGAAGGGTATCCAGGAGGGTCGGGGCGGCTTGGGATCCATATACGTCTTCGCCAGTGGCAACGGTGCCACGTACGAAGACAACTGCAATTTTGATGGCTACACCAACTCCATCTACAGCGTAACCGTCGGCGCTGTCGACCGCGCCGGAGGTCACCCCTACTATTCGGAACACTGCTCTGCTCAGCTCGTGGTTACCTACAGCAGCGGCAGTGGCGACGCAATTGTAAGTCTGCCCCCCCGACGTTATTTATATTGCAGGGTCCGTCCTTGCAGTAGGCCAGCTGCTAATATCTCGAGTAGCACACTACAGATGTTGGTGCCAACAAGTGCTACAGTAATCATGGCGGCACCTCCGCCGCTGCTCCTCTCGCTGCCGGCATCTTCGCTCTCGTCCTCCAAGTACGGCCCGACTTGAGTTGGCGAGACCTGCAGTACATTATAATGGAAACGGCTCAGCATGTCGATGCGGACGATTGGAAACCGACGGCGGCCGGAAGGCAATTCAGTCACACATTCGGCTACGGCAAGATCGACACCTACGGCGCCGTTGAGTTGGCGAAGACCTGGGACAAGGTCAAACCCCAGGCGTGGTTCTACTCCCCCTGGATCCAGGTCAACAAGGAGATTCCCCAGGGCGATAACGGGCTTTCAGCGACCTTCGAAGTCACGGAGGACATGCTCAAGGAGGCCAATCTCGAGCGCGTGGAACATGTGACTCTCACCATGAACGTTAACCATACGCGGCGTGGAGATCTCAGCGCTGATTTGATCAGCCCGAATAACGTCGTCAGCCACGTAGCGACCACTCGTAGGCTTGACTCATCGTCTGAGGGGTACGATGACTGGACTTTTATGAGTGTTGTGCATTGGTACGTTTTTACTCGGCCCGGCCAATGATGACTATTTACTAAACTCTCACAGGGGCGAATCTGGAGTTGGAAAATGGACCGTAGTCGTCAAAGACTCGAAGGTGAACGAATTCGAGGGCTTTTGGGCTGACTGGCACTTGAAGCTCTGGGGTGAATCTATCGACCCTGAGAAAGCTACCAAACTCCCCATGCCCCAGGAGTCTGATGACAAAGACCACGCCAATGTGGCAACCACTACCGTCACACCCGTAACGAATCCCACGGCTGCGCCTACAGAGTCGGGCGCTGCCGATTCCAAGCCCACGGACGCCTCACCTCAGGAGTCAGGGGCACCGAGCGGCTCGGACGAGGCAACGTCGACTGGCTCGGTCGGAGAGGCTAGTGGCGCCCCCAGCAATTGGGTATCTTGGCTCCCGACGTTTGGCGCCTCTCCCAAGGCCCAGGCCTGGATCTACGGCGCCATCGGCCTCATCCTCGTTTTCTGCATTGGGCTAGGCATCTACCTATATATCGCCCGCCGCAGGCGACTCCGCAACGACTCTGGCAATGAATACGAGTTTGAGCCCCTAGCCGAGGATGTGGACGGCTACAGCGGCGGCGAGAAGGGCGCGTACGCCGCTGGAGGACAGTCTCGCAGGACCAGGGGTGGGGAGCTGTACGATGCGTTCGCGGGCGGGAGTGAGGATGAAGACGAAGAGTTCGAGGCACGGTATAAAGACCACTCCAACGAACGGTCGCCACTCAGTGGCCCTAGTGGAACAGGCAGCGAGGACGTGAGCGACGAGGAGGAAGCTCAACATGTAATCGGAGACGACGACGACTCCGATGACGAAGGCCAGGACGGGAGGTTATTAGCTTCGGGCGGGCGTTAAGGGAGTGATTACGGAGTCTTTTTTTACAAGTTATACAAGAGGCATTTGGGCCAGTAGCCGGGACTGTGTTTTTTGGGACCTTTGTTTTGCATAGAGCTGCGTTTGGGATTGTCTATAAGAGTTTTTTGCGGGATGAGCGCCGTTCCATGGGAAGGCGTGGGAGCGTCTGGGGAGAGGGGAGTGGATGGATTGTATTTTAGGATTAGGGATAGGGGTATCATTTTTTTTCGTTGCCTGGTCATGGGCCGAAGGCATTTTCACTTTGGTCATTCTACTCTTTCGTCGCGTTGACACTTGCTACGGGGTGGTACGAATTGTGTCTCTGGCCTTCATTCCCGAGGCCTATATGTTGACGTTCTTACTCCGATCTCATTGTATGCCGACCGCTCGAAGGACTCTCGTCTCTTCAGTCATGGGCATGCCATTGCCTGTCGAGTGGGTATGGCGTGGACGAGAAGAACAAGCTGTAAGATTGTTGACAGTATGCTTGGGACGAAAGTAGCTCACAAGTTGTCTCCAGTCTAGCTGGCGCGGTGAGCATCGGAGCCGGACAAAGCGCCAACCGTGCCTGTCCTTGGAGCATTGCGCACAGGTCCTCATACAGTTCAACAAGAGAATATGTTCACCACTCGAAAGTCCCACGTACTTCCGTCGGGGTATGGAAGCGGAGAGGTGCGCGCAAGCGGCATGCGCCACTGTTGCCGTTCAGAATTAGATATTCTCAATAGTACGTGGGCGGTTTTAGGCTATAACCTCAGAATTTGCGAGTTCCCTATGGTGCTATGATACACGATAATGATAGGTTTTCATGAAATATTCATGTCCGTTGATGCACCCTGGCGCTTTTAGACTCGGAGGTTTTAAGCCTGGAGGACAGTGACCCTGACAGAGCTACCAACGCAGAAGGGGGAAGATAGGGCAGACGGGCCTTGCGGCATTGCATCACGGGCGGTTAGCACGCAATAATTTCCTGAGCTTTTCGTCTCGTTACTAGTATGCTGGCCACGTCTTCTTGTACATGGACACCACGGACACTGGGCCGCCCACCTAGGGTACATACGACTCGATGGGCTCGATGAATCGCCTGTCTATTCACGAACCTATGGTGTCATGGACGAGGCGTCAAGTTGGAGACACAACGCTCGGCGACTCGGATCACGAACCGAGCCAGAGATGCGTAAGACGGCCTCAACAATTCACCGGTGTTTGGGGGGGGTTCCGGCCATTGCTTCACACAATACCACGAGAAGCCGGGTAGCCAGGCGCGAGACTGGAAATTGAGCTAATGTGCTCCGACAAGGGGAATGAGGTACTGGAAGATTCTCGCTACGCGTCGATGAGCCCCCTCGTCTCCAGGGAATGAAACGAGCGCGTCCTAATTTTTATAATGATTGTGAAGCCAGGCTGCGGAGGCAATCGCTTGTTTTTGTCCATGCTGTTTATATGCTACACGCCGACTGGGCTGATCTCGATGGCAGCGGGATGGCGTCGCTAGCCCGGTTCCTCCCGCCGCAACCGCATCTTGAAGAACGGCCCTCCCTCCTTGGTGGACGAGGACAGGCAAGACAAGAACAGACCCACTGTCTCGGTACCTGACGAGCGGACGAGGTGCTACGCCAATTGCGGTTAAAGTGAATGCAGGTGGGGTTTGCACCCACATCCCGCCCAACGTTCGTTCCTTTCCCCAGCCACCGCCTTTTCTCGTCGAATTCTTGATCTTATTCTGGCAGGCGCGTCCGAAACCCGCCACGCGGTTTTTCTTGATTTTCCTGATGGGGACCCTCTTTTGCTGACATGCGTCACGGTGAGACTGACTTTCCAATTACCAGAAATCGGCGCAGCGGTTGGGTGACCTGGGAATTTTAGCCACGAGGGGAATGCAGGGACAAGCTCTCCCGCGACGATTCGCGCCGCCCCATTGTGGCACACACTTTAATCCCATTGTATGATAGGAGTTCGAGACGCATGCGGAAGCCGCCTCGCTTCTGTTATTCGCGCTTCCGTGCCCTCGTAGAGATTCATTGTATCCGACCGGTATCCGTGCTGTCTCACCCGCAGACTGCGGCGCCAACGTGAACCTCGCATCGCACGCCTAGTTGGACCCATCCTGCCGCGCTCGGAAGTCGATGGGCAGCTTCGGCCGTTATGGTTCGAGTTGGGCTCTTCGGCTGTGCTAAGCCGGGGTGGTGGCCGTAGTGGGCCCCCAGTGCCGGGGTACTCTTTGGCTGCGGTGCTGCCCCAAGCTCCTTTCCAGCCTCACAGAGCAGTCATTTTCGCTCCTTCCTCCCTTCCACCACTCTTTGTCGCGCGTCCTCCAGCCTCCAGTCCAGCCTCTCTATTAAGCCTGCCCGAGTCCGGGCAATATCTTTTCGCACACCCTCCTGTCTCACCCGCCTACCACTCACATGTGTACGCGCCGCATTGGCTGCAATGGGAGCTTGCATCCGCCTGCCGCTAAGTCCCCACCGCGATTAGTCGACGCCTGAGACAGCTCCAGACGCACGATCCGCGCTGCCCAACTGCCACACCTGCCGAACTTCGCCTGGATTTGACTGCTGTCGCTCGCCGACAGACACTCGATACAGAGCGGAGCTGCCACCCCTCACCGTACCAATCCGCCGCGACAACTGAGACAGGGGAGTGCCCATCTCTCCGATCATCGCTATGTCGGCCCCGTATTGGGGCAAACTGCCGGTGCCCACACCGGCCGCCGGCCCTGCCAGGCAGGACCGCTACTCGGGTGACTACAGTGCCGCTGCCGACGACCAGCCACGTCAACGCCCACAGCGCATCTCAGTCCAGACAACAAATACCGAAGCTCCCACCGACTCAACCTTCAGTCCCTTCGGCTCACCGACCGCTTCGAGTTTCCTCGGTCAGGGCCTCGCTCCCAGGCCCCCGTCCTACCAGCACTCCACCCCAGACTACCCCCCCGACATCGCCGACAGGCGAACCCACCGCCGCACACGGACCAACGACAGCTTTGAACCCCCAGCTCCCGCGGCGCCACCCGCCGTTCCCGAGGTACCTACAACTAGAGGCCCGCCCTTGAGCTACCGCGGCGGTCGCTGGAGTAATAGCAGCACTCCCGACCCGTATGCCGCGGCTGCCGCTGCCGCTTCCGTTTCGAGAGCCCCAAGGGCCGCGGCCTCGCCCCCCGTTGTCGCTATGGATAGGGCCCGAGACCCCCAGTACGCGAGACCGCCTCGCGATGACCAGCGGGACTACTTCTCCGCCGTCCACCACGCCCAGGAGAATGTGGACCCCAGCGCAAGCCCACACCCGAGGATCGCCGGCGAGGTTCCCCTACAGCAGGTGAGGAAGGGAAGCGTGAGAGAGGTCACGACGACCGGGCGCAGCTTCCCGCTCGACCCGGCCAGCAACCAGCCGAGGCGCGTGTCTGAGTCTGCGGCATCGACCGCCGACCGCCGCAGGAAGTTCGCTGATGACCGCTCGCCGCTACAGAGGCTCGAGCTGACGCTCGACACCATGACCAAGGAGGAGAAGCGCGCCAAGGTCGAGGCTGCGGAGCGGAGGGCGCGCGAGAAGGCGGCGAGGAATGCCGAATCAGCGAAGAAGATGCCGCCCGGTGCCCAGCAGCAGCCACAGCAGCAGCAAATACAAAAACAACCGCAATCTCAGCAACAACTTCAACAGACACAGCAACCTCAACTACAACAGCAAGTACGGTTTGGAGAGAGAAGCACATCGCACGGGATTCCGGTTGAGGACCAGCTGACACCCTCGGGACGACCCTCAGCCCGTGTTGAGCTGCCCATGGCTGCTCACCGAGGGCCCCTGTCTCAGAATCCTCCTGAGTCCAACCGCTATCATGACCCCGGACAAAGCAGGCTAGTGGCGGCACAACTCCAGCCCCCGGTGGAACCGGGGGCCCCGGCGCCAGTACAGACGCGAGCACTCGCACTGGCTCCCGCCGTTGCTCCCGAAGAAACGGCTCAAAAGCATTCTGAGTCTGGCAATATGGGCCTCCCGAAGCGCAATCTTAGCTTCCGTGAGAGGGCTGCGCGGCAGGATATGCGACCCCCGAACAGCCTGGAGTCTGAGTCTCCGACCACCCCTCCGGTGGCTCCGCCTCAGTCGAGTAGCGGGTTTTCTCTCACTCGGAATGGTAGTAATAAGTTGCGGAAGGACCCGCCTGGTGATCCTTGGTATCGTCTCCGGCTAGAGGCTGAGAATGCAATGAGAAACCATCCTCAGGCCCAACCCCAACCCCAGGCGTCTGATCCCATGAACGGGCATTCCACTCGGGATCTGCCCCCAAGGATAAGCCCCCCGCAGTTCCAAAATAAGGAAGCGTTTGCGCCTGCACCTGAAGTTCGGCACACCCGTCCCGAGCCTCCAGCCCAAAGCCAGACGACTTACACAGGCCCTATTGCTCCACAGCCACAGCCGGGCATTATGAGGCATGCCACAGAACCTATCCCTTCCACGACCCAAACGACAGTCACCTTCGATGACGAACCTCACATTCTTACGGCCCCAGGGACAGACCGTGATTCTCCTAGATCGGATCCCAACCACCGCCCCGAGCTCACGCCAGGGGACGGGCTCTATCTGCCGCCGAAGTATCTTGATGAGTGGCGACAGGCCACAATTGGCTCCCTCGGCGGTGCACTATTAGATCTTCATGAGGATGACGCCGCGCCGCAGCCGACTACCGACAAGGATAAGGCGTGGTGGGAGTCGGGGTCTAGGAAGAGGAGCATTTCGTCGCGTCCTCGAAAAGCTGAGGCCTTTGATGGAGAATATGCTGAGACGAACGGTATGTGGCTTCACCTTAAAACCTTAAAAATCTTTTTGTTTAACCCTCAACTTTACTGATGTTACTCCTAGGCCCGACAAGGTTCAAGCCATCGTTGTTCCTCGAATGCGGACCGCTTCTTCGATACTGCGGAATACGTCGCGAGCTGGCGGCGAAATCGGTGAGGGATGCGACGATTGTAGAGCGGCAGATATGGAGAGGGAGTATCATGATCGTCACCCGGGATGAGGAGTCCGACTACGCAATCGCACCGACCCTGAGGCTTTTTGTGCAGCCCCTTGAACTGCTACCTCCACACCCGGTAGAGGTGAATGGAGACCTTTCACCTGAGTACGTAGATCCGATCGCCGGCCATCCCAAGGTCGGCCGCAAGGGTGAGACTGTCTACGTACGGCCTGTGGAGCACCTAGAGGAGGGTACGGACCTCTCTCGCAGCGATACGGATGAGGGCCTATATGAGGCAGTGCGCAGTCCGCCAGATGTGCCCCTTCCCGAAGGCGTAACCGAGCTTCCCGGCTCTTACGCGAGCCGCCACAAGCGCATCGAGGTGGACGGAGAGAAGGTATCCAAGTACAAGGATGTCAGGGGCTTCCGGCTGCACGCCGAGCGGGGCTACACCTTCTGGCGATTCAACGTCGAGGTTGAACTCGCGACGAAGCAGCAGCGCATCGCGTACCGTATCAACCGGGGTCCATCACTGGGTTTCTGGGTTCCCGCCAAGGGGACGCCCATGAACGTCATGTATCACAGCTGCAACGGCTTCGGGCTGAGCGTCGAGGCGCCCGACGATCTTAGCGGGCCAGACCCGCTATGGCGCGACGTACTCAACACGCACCAGACACAGCCATTCCACGTCATGATTGGCGGCGGCGGACAGATCTTCAACGACAGCGTTATGGAGGACTGTGCTCTGTTCCGGCGGTGGTCCTCCATGCGGGACGACACGCAGAGGTACAACGCTCCATTCGTCCCCGAGCTGCAGGAGGAACTAGAGAGATTCTACCTACGGCGGTATTGCGAGTGGTTCTCGCAGGGCTTGTTCTCGCTTGCGACGTCGCAGATCCCCATGGTGAATATGTGGGACGACCACGAGATCATGGACGGGTACGGCTCATATGCGCGGCGCGTCAATGGCTCACCTGTCTTCTGTGGGCTGGGCGCCGTGGCGTTTAAGTACTATATGCTATTCCAGCACCAGAGCATTGTGGACGAGACGGAGGCGTCGGAACCGAGTTGGATATTGGGCATTAACCGAGGTCGCTATATTGGAGAGCAGAGCCGCAGCTTTCTAGTGGACTTGGGTGCCGATGTCTCGTTGCTGGCGGTGGACTGCCGTACAGAGAGGACGGAGCTAGATGTCGTGGCTGAGTCGACCTGGGAGAAGATTCTGGATCGGTGTTATAAGGATGTGAAGACGGGCACGACGAAGCATCTTCTCGTGGTACTACCGGTTCCTGTCGCGTACCCGAGGTTGGACTGGCTGGAGAAGACGTGAGTTGTCCTGATGGAATCACCTTAAGAGATCCTTATGCTAATTGCATGCAGCATGGGCTCACGGTTGATGACGCCATTCAAGAGGCTGGGTAGGACTGGTGTTCTGGGGAACAAACTACACCAGTTGGAAGGCGACAGCGATATCCGAGATGACTTGGGTGACCACTGGACGGCCAAAAACCGCAAGGGTGAGCGACAGGATGTCATTGAACAGCTTCAGGACCTCGCGGCCATAAAGTCGGCACGAGTGACCATCCTCAGGTAATTCCGACTCATAGCCCCTCACTACCTACTCATTTCCATATGCTAACCCCATCTAGCGGCCATGTCAACCTCGCTGCCGTGGGCCAGTTTTACTCCCACCCACGCTTCAGCCTCCCCAAACACAAGGACTTCCGTTACATGCCCAACATCATCGCTTCGCCAATTGTCAACCGGCCGGCCCCTAACCTCATGGTAGACATGCTGAACAGGCGCAACAAGGTTCACCACTTCGACAAGGATACCGACGAGGCCATGATCCCACTCTTCGCCGCAGGGGTCGACAGTCGACCGCGGAACAACAAGCGAATGCTGCCTCACCGGAATTGGTGCTCCATCCGCGCGTGGGCGCCAGGGAACACGCCGCCTGGAACACCGGCTCCGTCAGTAGATGAAAGAACGCCTAGTCCCCTGCCGAGTAGAGCCGGCAGTCTGTTTAGACGGTTTTCCAGGAGGAAAGGAGGTTCGCTAAGGGGACAGGATTCAGTCCAGGATGTGTCGAGACCACCTGTGTCCGCGTCGGCTCGAGATGTATCGAGGCCGCCCGTGTCCGCATCTGTGTCGAGTGGTGGATTCTTCAGGTCCCTCTCGAGGCGGAATAGCGACGCTAGTCGGCCACCTCCGGTGCGGTCGGGGAAGCTGACGCGGTCGTTGTCGGTTGACAGGGCTCGGAGGATGGTCGGGCTCGGAAAGCCCGTGCCTCGGCCACCCTACCAAGAGCAAGACGAATATGACGTCCCGGATACGAATGGGAACGGATACGGACACGCACCCGGTCATGGACAGCGATGGATTGAAGAGACGGAACCGTACAGCTACTATGATCAGACCCCCGGCCCACCACGAAGCCGACTCCGCGGGGGTGCCGATCGCGAGTACGAGGAAGGCGACGAAGCAGCCTTCACTGCACGCCCCGTCCACCCCCCTAACCACAACGCCGATTCCGCGGACTTCCGCCCCAAGCCCTTCCACCGCACGCCGACCGGCCTTTCCGCGAAGCAGCGCAAGCGCGCAGACGAGTTCGCCGTCGATCTCGAGGGGGGCCTAGACGTCTGCATCAATGTGGAGGTCAATCCGCGGGATCCGGCAGGGATCACGGTGCCTTATAGGCTACTTGTGCCGAGGCTCTTCCATGACGAGGAAGATGAGAAGAAGCACGATGAGATCCTTGCTTCGGAGGTGCCACGCAAAGGGTTTAAGCGGTTCTTGAGCTTCAAGAGGAAGGGATCGGTTTCGCAGGGGCAGACACCGGCCCAGTCGCAGGTGGAGATGCTCGAGGAGCCACAGCCGCAGGAAGAACACGTGGAGGAGGTGCCAAGGGAAGAATTTGCGAGTTACCAGGAGCAGAGGGCTCCTCAGCAGCAGCCATATGCTCCCGGGACCGAGTACTACGATAGTGCTCCGCAGCCGAGGCCCCGCCAGCAAATCCCACCTGGTTCCCAGTATCCTAGTCATGGCGCGCCGCAGCCACGACAAAGGCAGCAATATGCCCCTGAACCCCTGTATTATGACAACGAGTGGAGGTGAAGATTCCTTCTACCACATCGTTTCGCCCTCTCCGTTCATGTTTTATGTTTTATCTTCTTGCTTTTTCGCACGGCTGGATGGGATAAACGATATACAGGATATACATCATTTGGTCTTGTCTACAGCGTTCTCGCCCGATTTAGAATAAGGGATCTTGCTCTTGCATTTATAGTTGGGGTTGGGTGAAGGATAGGGAACGTGAGTTTGTCTTCACTTTGGTGTTTATGGTTAACGAACATACGGCCGGGGAATAAAAGTACATGTAACACGTTGACACTTGGTTTCAGTCCAGCTTGGTGATGTAAACTGCTTGCTGATGCTACGTTCTGGGGTGAAACTTGGCGTTGTGACGCGTCTTTTGAGGATGTAGGCATGAGAAGACGGTCGAACGAACAGATAGGAAGTGTTCTCGCCGGCAATAACTACATCACGAGGTCACGATTCGTGCTAGACCTCGGCAGAACGGCGGTGACTATCAAAACGACCGCGTATTTTGCAATTGCTCCGGATCCACATGGTCATAAGCGGGTGACGACAGTGAAGCCGAAAGGCAGAGCTCTTCTCACAAGCACACGAATACCACTGGGTATTGGATGAACATAGATCGATAACGCACCGATCGCCCTTTCGAATGCATGATATCTCTCACTAGCACCAGCTGCTACCCTCCCCGACGTTCATCAGTTGGAATGTGTGGTATTACTTGTTCCTCAATCTGAGGTACCATTGTTAGTCTCGGTGTGGCTATGCCAAATGTGGCGGGGCATACCTCGAAAGACATAATCTCGCTGCCGAAGCTTGCGAGCGCAGCAATCACAACCCGCAAGCTCGGCGTAGAGTACTCGGCCTCTTGTATCCTCCTCCCGGCCGAGTTCTATTCTAAATTTCATACTCGTCCTTCACACTAGGAACTCCGTACGGGGGACCAATTAGCAGCCGCGACTGCTTCCATCCAGCTCCCTCATTGCGCTTCCGCTTCCTTCTCCGGCGTCCGACTCCTGCTCCTCCTCCGCCCTCCCCGTCCCCCCCGGTTGCCCTTGCCCGGAGGCGGCCTCACAAACGCAAAGTCCACGCCGATCGTTTGCTCCAAGAACTTGGTGCCGTTCGCGCCGTCAATGGCCGCCCTCGCCTCTTGAAGCGTCGCGTACTCGATCAAGGCGTATCCCTGTCCCCGTCAGCTCCAATTGCCCCGGCTCTCTTCTCAATCAGAAAACCGAAGGTGAGACGGGGGTGACAAACCTTCACGTAGCCACTCCGCCTGTCCAAGTTAAGATGCAAGTTCTTAACCTCTCCATACTCCCCAAACCGGTCTTGGATCGCCTCCTCGTCGGCCTCCTCGTGCACGTTCGTCACCACCAGGATCCAGCCCTCTACGCTGCGAACCGCCGTCGCGCCCGCCTGCGTTTGCATGTCGTCCTGAGGCCCGCCCGCCGGTTGCATGTCCACGTCCATTTCTGCGTCGGCCATTGTGAAGGTTTCGGTCGGCTAGTTGGCGTGGATGGTGGGTGTCGTGTTGAGTAGTGTTCGTTTGTAGTTGGCGTGTTGCCTTGGGTCGGACAAGGACGTCGTGATAGTACTTGTGCTTAGGTAAGCACATCGCTGCGGCGCTGAGAACTCCGCAAGGAAACGTAGCGGCACGCAACAGCAGGATTTGTATGACACTTCTCAATTCAAACCTCATCTAAGCGCCATGGTGAAAACATTTTGTACAGACTAAGCCCTTATCCCTGAATCACCATATGCCCAAACGAAACGGGTAGACCCTGTCCCACGAGAACTTCCCGTCTTAGCCTTCTCTCCATTCATTGCCATTACCAACGCTGCTCGATTCCCCATTCAAACTCCGTTGAGGACCTGGGAGCGTAGCGTCCTCATCGTCGTCGTCTAGCGCCTTGGCGAGGTCATCGGGGTCCTGCATCTTCGCATCTGGGTCGATGGGCTCGTCAAGATCGTCCGCACCGGGGCGGTTCAACGGCTCGCGCTCGTAAACGCCCTCATCAGCAGAAACGGAGATGCCACGCGATCCCCACTTGGGCCGCGCAGATCTACCTCCTTGAGCGTGCCCGTTGTCTCCTAGCGTCGGCCCAGACTCCTCGTCATCTTCAGCGTCAACGCGCACGTTATCGCCGATGAGGCGACCGATAAACCAGCCTCGTCGGTAATCTTGCGCGTCCACGATGCCACCATTCCTTAGCCTAACGCGAGGCCTGGTGTAATAGCACTGTTGCGTAACGTTAGACTTAATGGTTCACACTTGTAACACTAGGAGTGTCAAGGGGCGGGAAAGAACCATACCCAGAAGAAGTCGATGAAGAGCGCTGTCTGGATGACTCCAAAGATCACAGACACAGCATTTGGTGACCTGCTCGTGGGGTCGACTCCTCGCCAGATCCAGTTTAGGACGTAAAGCAACCGGTAAAGCCCAAGGGTGATGAGATAGAAGGAGTTGATAACGGTGGGCACCGATGTCTGCCGGAGAAGTACCAGCTGAGGAAGCACGCACACGGCCTCAAGGATCTCCGAGAAGTCCCACAGCCACTGCGAGAAGCTCCACCATTTCTCAAAGATAAGCATAGCGAAAGGTGATATCAGAAGCGATCCCGCCAGTATGAAAGCACCAATCTTCCACGAAATCTCTCGTTCCCTCGTCCTAGGAAATACCCATTGCATGATAGCAATGATGTACAGCGAAGAGCTGATGTAAAAGACCTTGAAGAAGAAGTTCCACCGGACCGTTTCGTAGAAGATGTCGATGTAGCGCGTGCAGAATACGACGGCGTAGAGGATCTGAGTTATAAGGGAGACGCCTGGAGGGAGTGGTTAGTAAACGAGTCTCCGCGAAAGGGCTGGGAGGCTTTGAACCTTCAGCGCTTCGGTTGTGATGAATCGCAAACATAAGGATCGCTTTCGACGAAAGGTGCGAGATATCTCCCGCGTAGCGGAAGACCTACAAGTTACTATGTTAGTATGCGCAGTATGGCAGGGTAGCCAAGTCGCTTACATTCCACCCGTCCGTCATCTTTGCGGTCTAGATTCAAACGCCTCTAACCAAAATAACCGCAACCGCTGGGACGAATATTAAATTCCCAAAACTGTCGGCGAAAGCAGCTGCAGTTACACAAGGCTGAGCTCGGTTTAGGTGTCCAGATGTGGCGGCGGTAGAATGTGGTGGCCAAAGAGAAGAGTCGCTTGCAAGACTTCGAAAGGCCGAGATATCACGGGTATATCCGGCCTTCTGATGGGGTTCGAGTAAATGTTTTTGTTAAAGCATCGGTGTCGGAGGTTGAGTGTTAGAGGGGCACATGGGGTGGTGGCGGGAGCCTGGGGATGACGAGTGCACAGGTGGAGAGCTCCAAGGCGATAGCTTAGTCACAGTAATGCGACAACAAGCTGGGGTTGTTGGACCAAGGGTTGATGCCAAGGCATGCACTGTTAATTCTTACAGTGTTAAATAACTGTGTCCACAAAGAGTGCAATCAGAGTATGAAGTGGGACCAGGTCCGCCCGACGCGGTCTGTCGCGTCCAGAGACATCATCGAATAGCGGGGTGGAAAGAGTCCGACATGATCAAGCTGGGAAAATCTCTCACGCTTATGAGTTTCGAGTCGCAAAATCGAAATAGTTAATACTCATGGCCAGTTAGTATTTACTCTTTGCAGGGTGCCTGTACCCATCTCGTCTAGTTCGTCGCTAACAGTCAACTTAGCCCGAGAGGAGCGCATGCGACAACGCCTTCGCGGCGCTGTGTAGGTGGAAACTGCATTTCAGTCTTAGGCATGGCCTCTAACAATAGCCTACAGTCGCCATCAGGTCGAGGATATCTCGTTTGGACTTTTTGCGCCTGAACCTGAGCCTGAGCCTGAGCCACTATCCGAGCGCGCTGAACCGATCACGGAGACCCAGAACACACCGGAGCAAACGACGGCAACCGCAGCGAAGAGTTCGTCGGGGAAGAGACTACGAGCCCTCCCTGACGGCCGACCTAGTAGTGCCGGTAGCAATGCTGTTTCAACCAGGAGATCCCCTATAAGATCCGATCCATACGAAATCACATCTGAGCAGGAGGAACAACCCGCTCAAGACCAAGTGGCAGAGGGTGAGGATGACGTTCTCGCGCTTTTGCCCCCGCAGCCAACGGGGAGGCGCTCTACGGGAACCAGGCGCTCGTTAGGGTCGTCGTCCGACATCGTAGAGGAGAGTCCAGCCCATGCCCCTGGCAGCGGTCGGCGCAGGAGTATAAATACTCGAGGAATGAGAAGCTCGTCGCAGAGGATGCAACGCATGCTTCAGTCTGTGGATGATGCGCAGCAGGCGGGAAGCTCATCCCCTCTCGCGAGGAAATCAAGGCGGAGCGATGTGACTGTGGCTGGCTCCATCCTTGGGCAAAGCCCTCGAGCAACACGGCTTTCGAAACCAGTTATTTCGGAAGATGAAGATGATGTGGATGAGTTATCGCCAAACGCCACAAAACCAGCTCCTCAAGAGGGGGAGCAGGCCGAAGAAATTTACGACACCGAAGCCGCACAGATCCTTGGCAGGAAGCGGCCCCGGCGGAGCGCGGCTAGAAGATCGTCTCCTCTACCTGCGTCTCAGGATGAAGCTGAAGAAACCGCGAGGGAGGGGTCCATAATTGAAGAGGGTGTGGAGGAGCCCGAACCTCCGGCGGAGGAGGCACCGCCTCCAAAACGCCAGAGGGTTCGGCAGAGTCCTGCGAAGCAAAAGCAGCCAGCCAAGAAGCAACGAGCTCCGCGTCAAAAGAAGCGAGGGAAGGCCGCGAATGCTAATCCTGATGACACATCGGCTGATGAGATGGGCAACGACGGGACTGCCGTTATCCCCATCACGGTCCAGCGGTTCAAGAAGCCTCGGAAACGAGAAACTGATGAATCTGATGAGGATATTCTTGCCGCCGATATACCATTCACGAACCAGAAAGGGGTCAACGTCATCGATGTGCTCGCCCAGTCTTCTGAAGAAATAATTGGGGCTTGTATCGAGCAACTCACAGAAGCCATGCAGAATGTGGAGAATTCATCGGCGCGGAAGGAACTGCGTGTGAAAATCAAGGCCCTAGAGGCCTTCGGGGAGGAAGTTCGTACGAGGCTCTTGACGCACGTAGGTCACGAACGATTTCTGGGAGCGATTCAGTGTCTAACAAATACAGACTATTATGCTGGATAACCTCTATTCGCTACGGCAGCGAGTGCGGGAAGCGGAGATAGCACGGAACAAGCTCCGAGAGAGCATCCTCCGACATCGCGAGGAGCAGGAACAGCTTCACATCAGGATGGACGCGGAAAGGGATGTTCACGATGAGAACCGCAAGCTCCTAGCCGTAAGGCCCCCTCTCCATGGGCCCCAGTAAAAGGGTGCGCCATTGTCGAGTCTTGAGCTAACAAAAAAACTATATTAGAGCCGAATAGGCATGTCCTCGAACTTTCATACCATACGACAGGCCATCGAACAGGGCAAGCGCGTAGACGAGAGTCTTAACCCTAGCGAGGTGCTGAAGGCGAATCTAGCCATGCTCGAGGTGAATGTGCCGGAGGTTGCGGGCAAGGTATGCCGGTTCAGCGAGCAAGGAGGCCTTATGCAACAGGTTCTGCGGTTTAATGGGTTCCTGGAGAGGGCGGCGATGGAGCTCGAGAGGAGGTCGAGGACGTCGGGATCTAGACTATTGGCGTAAAGACTGTATAAGTAGCACGGGATGTTTATGATACCATTGATGAATTGCATGCGATAATGGTGTTTGATATTACCTGGCGAGTGCCTTCTACATTGTGATTAAAGATGTCCCCCATGCTTGGCGAAGTCATCACACGTACAAGCTCCTACTATTGTAGGTAGTTTGAGCTTGTACCTGTAAAGACTCGGTTTCATCGTGGTTTTGGAGGGGCAAACAGCCTATAAGTGGTATCGGATAGTCCTTATATCATACATACTGTACATATTCGCTTGACCCTCCAACTGGCAAGTCCTTTGCTATATCCACAGCGACACTTGCCGTCGCTTCCGGGAGGACACTACCTAGCGGCACGAATGTCTCACTGTGTGCATGGCCTATCGCCGTTAAGGCAGAGAGGCATTACTCTTCCCCTAGGCTGGCAAGCAGCGCGACGCAGGGCCCAGGAGCCCCAGACGCCCCATGCTTCGAGTCAGGCTCATCGGCCTCCACCATCTTTCCCGTCCCCTCCCCACCCAAGCATCCCCCAGAAGTGATCTCCCACTGTCGCTTTCCCCTCCTCTTTCCTTTTCCTCCTCTCCGCATCCTCTTTCTCCCTGATATCCCTCAGTCTCTCCGCTGTCTCCAGCTTGGCGTAGTAATCGGCCCTCAGTGCCGCCTCCTCCGCCGCCCGGTCCTCCTCAGGGAGCTTCTCCACCTGTTCCTTCCACGTCTTCTGCATGTCCTCGCTCGGCGGAGGAGGCGCTTTCGCGGCGACAGGAGGCGGCAGGATCTCGAAGGCAGGGACGGCCCGGCCCTCCTCGCGGGCCTTTGCAGCAAGCTCTTCGTGGGCGATCATGCGCTGGTAGAGCGTATCGGCATGGAGCTGGATATCTTCTTCTTGGTCTTGGGGACGGCCCGGCACAGACTGGTAGCCCAGGACCCTCAGAAACCTCTGGTACAGAGCGTTAGAAGCAGGATCTCACAGTTAAATACAGACTCAAGGAAGGCAAAGGGAACACATACCGATTGCATGGTGTAGCACCTCTCAAACTTCCTGACCTGGTCCTTACACATGGTCATCATATCTCCCCAGCTCCCTTCAGTCATGCACCGCCTCCATTCCTCCTGCTGGAAAGAGCAGTTCTCCAGCGCTGCCTTGCCAATTAGCGTCTTGCGCTCCTTATATCCCTCCAGCACGTCCGTCAGCTTCTCATGGCTGCTCTTCGTAGCCGCCTCCACGTTCTCTAGCGGTTGGTATGTCTTCCATAGGTGCGCGTATCTCCCGTCCTTGTACAGGCTCTTCGCCCGCGCCGCCGCATTCGGGTCTTCGGGCGTGGGTTCTGCCTCGGGTGCCTTTGACCTCAGGGCTTCGGGCGGCGCCGCTTGGTCCGTAGAGTCTTTGCCGGGCTCGAACTTCACGGGAGACTCTTTCTGGAGAAAGTCGCGGAGCTTGGGGTCGAGGTTTTGCAGTGGGTCCTCGGCGGGTTTTGACCCGGTTATGCTCTCCCACCAGCCCATTGTAAGGACGCCGACAGTCAGCGACCGATTGCTGCTTGTAATTTGAAAGCTGTCGCAAAACTTCGGCCGATGAAGTTGCAAAAGCTCCCCGAAATGCCTTGGCGCAGGGAGATCCACATTCTGCACTGTCGCGGTAAAGTTTAATACTGTATAAAATTACTGTCCCATTATCTGCTCAGTCTGAAATCTGGAGGACTTCACTATTGCAAGGGGCGACAACTACAGCTAAGAGTCCAGGGCTACGAGACCAAATATACGGTAGATCTCTTCTTCTGTTAACACCGTGTGACCGGCTAACTAGGTATCGGCTTCCACGGTTGCCAATTCCCGCGGCCTGGCAGGCCCCAAAGTCCAGGCCGACCCTTCCCCGAATTGGATGACGCACTCTAAGAGGCCCTTTCTTCTTTTCATGCCAAATCAAATTCATGAGCTGCATCTATACATAGGCTAAGAGCAGCGTCGACCAGTAAACCGACCATTCCCGGTGTAAAGACCTTTCCCCTTTTGCTCCAAAGAAATGCCACAAACATGGACCCTTTTTAGAACTTGCTGAACTTCTTCACGGCCTTGCCCGTTCGGGGAAGGACGCGGAGAACGTTGAAGCGCACCTGCCATATGTCAGTACCAAGTGGCATGAAATAATTGGCCCCGATGAGAAAGGCCGGATAAGATCGAGGGCGCGACAAACCGTCTTGCTGAGGGGACGGCACTGGCCGACGGTGACCTGGTCACCCTCCTCGACACGGAAGGCGGGAGAGACGTGGCAGGCGAGGTTCTTGTGCCTCTTCTCGTAACGCGAGTACTTCTTGATGAAGTGGAGGTACTCCCGGCGGATGATGAGGGTTCGGTGCATCTTCGTCGAGACGACGGTGCCAGTGAGGATACGGCCGCGGATAGAGACAAGACCGGTGAAGGGGCACTTCTTGTCTGCAAACAAACGGTGTGTTAGCATCCATATTCATAACGAGACCCAAGCACATCCATGCATTCCCAGCGCATTCCGCCTACTCTGTCGCACGCAATCGAGCCTCGATTACTTGATCGCGTGGTGTCTCGACATACCGATGTAGCTGCCCTCAATGGCGGTCTTGGGAGTACGGAACCCAAGGCCAACGTCCTTGTACCATCTCCGGCCACCCTTGCCGGGCCTCGTGGTCTTGACCTTGGACTTGGAGTTTTGGAAGATGTGAGGCTGCTTCTGGAAAGCCCTCTCGGACTGGACAGTGAGCTCGGTCGCCATGATGTCGGTTGTGGTCGGTGCTGGTTTGGCGAAGGGAAACTCTCTGGGTCTGTCGGAGGTGTCGAGAGGTTCGTGGGCCGCGGGCTTCGAGGATTTGCTGTGGTTACGGTTGGTTAGTAACGTTAACCGATTGACACCCCTCGCAGGTCGGAAAAGAAAATTCGTGGTTAGGGCAAATTTCAGGGCAGATGTTTGTGGGTGTGGAGTACAGCCACTTGAGGCTAGTGAAACAGTGGGACATGTGTGGCTGACACGCGCATGAAAGATATTTGACCTGATTGGCTCAATGCCTGTTGTCAGGGTAACCGCACAACCCAATCCACGGGCAGCGCAGTATTGACATCCCATGCCAACGAAAAGCAACATCATTGGTCGCACAAGCCATAACATCGCGGCGATCCATGACGCGCTTGAACTCAATCCCCTCCCCACGCCTCACTTATCGATGATCTCGTCTTTGCGTCGCAACGGGCTGCCTCTTTTTAGTCAGAGCGAAGATGTCTACACAACTAGACGCGCGGCGCAAGCGCAAGTCGCTTGGTGCCGTCACGTCCAGCAAGCCCATGGAGAAGGATAACCTACGACGGAAGGGTTCGCGAAGTAAGAGTATCGGCCCTGGTGGGCTGGATGCCCTCCAACAGACCTCGGGCAATAGGCGGGCAGTATGTGCATTCCCTACCCATGATCCATGTGTATTACCCTTCTGACCTGGACTATGTCGCGTAGTCGTCCATCTCCAAGTTCCAACCGCGGTCTATCCTCAAATCGAGCGCGCCACATGCCGACGGAAATGAGACCGAGAATTTGATTGACCTCGGTTACCGCGATAACATGACGGTGTCCGGGGGCGAATCCGCGGCGAATCCCTTCGCGGACGGGTCGAAGATCGCGCTACGAACCGAGGAAGAGCAGCAAAGGGCCGCGAGGGAGCGTGAGGAGCGCGAGCGCAAGGAGGCGCGTCGGAAGTCTCTAGGCGCGAATAGGAGGGTTTCGTTCGCGGCAGAAGCTACCTTGTACACCTTCCACGAAGTCGAATACGTTCAAGATTCCACTGGCTCTACAGAGACGAGCCGGCGCGCATCTGCAATGCAGCGGCCGCCACCGGCCGGGAATCAGGAAAACGGTTCAGGCAAGGCACAAAACCAACAAAGCAGGCGTCGACGGAGCTCAGTCCAGTCCACTGCGGATCTGGATAACCGCGATGATCATACGTTTGCGTCTAGCACCTATAGCTCGGATTCAGAGGCAGATGCCGTGGAGGAGGTGGAGGATCACGAAGACAGCGAGAGCTCGAGCGATTCAGGAGATTCTGATGACGGCACTATGATGACGATCGATGGAGAGGAGGTGACCTCAGGCTCTATGGCATCAGGAGCCGACGATTCTACTATAGATGACGCGCTTCGCTTAGCGGCGCAACATGCAGGGACGCAGCAGCTAGAGACCGACGATAGGTTTGAAGAGGAAGAAGAGGTGATCCCTTCTTTCGGCTGGATCAAGAAAGGACCAGCGCAGGCCGCTCCGCCAGAGTCTCCAACTGCTCAACCTCCCACCCATGACGCCGAACCGGAGGGTACTATGGACATGGATATGGACATGGATATAACGAGCGCTGCAGGACGAGTCATCAAGCCGAGCCAGCAAGCAGCGCCTGATGAAGGCGGAGACATGTCTATGGACGTCACCAAGGCGTTCGGGACGATCATGGGCCGTAACCAACGTGAAGCAACTACCGCTATAGGGGGGGGTTCGCCCCAAAAGCCCGACGATGCTTCCGGCGAAGATGCAACAATGGACCTCACGATTGCAGATGGTGGCGTCTGTCATTCCCTAGCAGAAGACGAGACCTTCCATGATGACGAGGAGATGTCAATGGAGTTGACGACGGTAGTGGGTGGTGTTATTGGGATTAAGAAGCCTGCCCGCTCCCGGCGTCAGACCATGAACCGGACAGACCAGACCGTGAACGTTGAGCAGGATATGGACCTGACAGTGGGCGCTGGCCGGATCCTGCCCTCTCAGCCTGTAAGGAGCGGGAACGAGAACGCCAGCGATGGTGATGCGACTATGGACATGGATGTGACTGTGGCTGGAGGGAAGATCCTGCCTCCCGCTGCTTCCGTGCCCCCACAAACGATCGAGCCCGCTGATGACGAAGCCACCATGGGAATGGACATGACAGCTGCCGTGGGCAGTATCCTCAAGCCGCAGCCCGAATCTCGCTCTGAAGCAAAGAGCATGATGAAGGAAGAGGTGAATAAACCAGATAGCCCATCCAAACCACGCTCTACAGGTCGGTCTCCAGCGAAGCGACAGACTTGTGGGGTCGAGTCGTCAACCAACAAGACTAATAGTCCCGGTCTTTCGGCCTTCCGGGGGAAAGGCCTGCGGCGGAGTTTGCCTTCAACCGCCGCCGAGCCCTCGACGGGCAATCCGCAGGCAGCAACAGAGTCGGCTTCACCTTCGAAGAAGCGTGGTTCAACCCCGAGGAAAACTCCTTCTCCCGCCAAGTCTTCCAACCGGACGAAAGCCCCGTCTCCCATCAAGTCCTCGACGCCGAAGCAGACTCCTCGCTCCAAGTCACCGCAGCGGAAAACGCCAGACAGGGATTCTTCCGGACGCAATTCTCCCGAACAAGATTCTTCGAAGAGCAGCAGCCTCTGGGTTGATGACCCAAAGTCCGGATCCAAGACCCCGACGGTAGTGCTTACGCCTCAGCAACGGAAACTATCAGGACTCGGTGTTGACAGGGAAGGGCTCGGGTCTCCTCGCGTGTCGGCTCTGCTTGACAGAAGGATCTCTATCGGCGACTCGTCAGAGACGTTTTCGCCTGGCAAGTCCAACAACAAGCGCAAGGTTGCGTTTGAGGATCCCCGAGTCATTGAAGAAGCGGTCGACAAGGAGCGCAAAGAGGAGGAAGAGGAGGAAGACCGGCGGAGACATGCGAATAGTGGACAAGACGAACGCGAGTTGACACTCAACCTCAAAGAGATGATCGCGAGCCTCTCTCCCAAGAAGAACCCCCTCCGGGGCCGCAAGAGTCTTCACGTCGGCAGTGCCCGAGGGATTCTTGGGAAACGGCCGGCTGAGCTGGACGATGAATCTGATGGGGAAGAACGTGACGGTGTCAAGCGGCTTAAGAATCATCAAAGCAGCCCCGTCAAGAATGTCCGACTGCAGCAACCACCATCAAAGGCGGAGACCACCACGGGGAGACTGACCAGATCGGGGGGGAGCTTGGAGCAGAACAAGGAGAACACTACCCCGCCGCTTAACGAAAGCTCGGAGGATCGAGCTAGTCCAGCGAAAGGCCTAGATTACAACAGGAATGGCGGTGATGATACTCTATCACGGTTGGTCAACTTCGGTGAGCCTGGTATTCAAGTAGATGACAGCAGTCGTGATGGGAATAACGCCGACGGGCGCATCCACCTCCAGGACTTCTTGAACATGATCTCGGTCAGGTTCATGGAGCTCACCACGTCGAAAAGGCGGCAGACGCAAATGCCAGCTGCTCTTCCTGACGGCGAGGATGACATGTCGCTCGAGCGGTGCGTCGTTGCAGGGGCGTGTACCGTCCCCATGCTTGAGCTTTACCAACATGTAAGTCTCTTCACTGCTTCTTTGCCAAGAGGAATACTAACATGAAGTAATAGTCATGCCGCGAACTGAAGAAGTACATTTCGGAAGGGCGTCGCATCGTCAAGGAGATTGAGTCGGAAACATTCGAGGAAAACCCGCCCTTGTTCCGCGAGTACATGTCAGCAACTCCCGACTTCAAGATGCTCATGGATAACCAGTTCAAAAATGTCAAGACTCACGCCCGGCTTCTTAGCAAGGCGATGTGGTACGAGTGGCGTATGAAGCTCCAGGACGGCCTGAAGGAGGGTCTCCTTAAGATCTCCCAGGAGATGGACGAGGATGATGAGTCTCTGAAGCGCCAACGGGAGCTCCTCGAATCTGTGCTTCCTGGTGTCCTGTCTCGGTATGAGGCCCTGTCGAAAGAGCATGCCAACCTGGAAATGTACGCGAAGGAGCTAGCCGAGTGCGATCCTGAGGAGCTCCAGGGAGCGCGGAACGAGCTCGTTGGCGTCGAAGACGACATCGAGGCCAAGAAGAAGGCGATTGCCGAGCTTCGCAGCGAACTCCAGGAGACGGAATCCGAGCTTGAGAAAGTCTCTGCAAAGAAGCAGAAATGCCTCGACGACATCAAGGGGGCTGAGAAGATCCGGGAGGAGTGCAGAGGTTGGTCGACCACTGAAATCAATCTCCACAAAGGTACAGTTACACATGTATTCCACGAGTTCCACGCTCAAACTACAATCAAGGGAACATAGCTAACTCTCGTATACAACAGCCCAGGTCGACGCCCTCGAGAAGGAACACGGCTGGTCAGTAACCGGCGCCTCGGGCACGCAAGTCTCCCTTGCCTACAAGCGCGCCATCGAGGTCGTCTTCGACGTCGAGTCCTTCCGGCCCAACCGGCCCAGCTCGCGCATCGACGTGTGGCACATCGCCACCAACCGCGACGGCAGCGCACGGCCCGCGACGCCCGAGCGAGAGTTCTTCTTGCAGCTGATTCGCGACTGTGTGAGGGCCCTGCCGCAGAGTCAAACCAGGGTCAGTGACATGCTGAACATGGTGCGGACAGCGTGGGATTCTGCGGAGAGGGTGGCAAAGGATGTGCGTGTTGTCAATGCTACATTCCCGACGAAGGTTGTGAAGACGTCGGACTCATCCCTTGCGGTGGTGTCGAGCATCATGGTAGTTCCCTTGGGGACGAGGGTAGAGGTCTCGCTTAATGTAAAGGGTGCTGCGGGCATGAAGGGAGTAGAGGTTGCGGTTGAGCCTGAGGCAAAGGTCTGTTACGGGGAGAACTTCAACGTGGGGAAGATCAATGAGTTCCTAGCCGGAAGGCTCGGGAAGCCCGCGGAGGATAGCGAGACGTGGAGTGACGTGCTGGTTTCGTTGCACGAGAGGCTTCTGACACGCGGAAAGAAGGGAGGCAGTGGATGAGCATTGTATTGACGGCCACGATGACACGACAGGAGTTTTTGTCTTCTTATTCTGGTTTATGGACATGGCGCTAGGTGTATCGTACTTTGAGAGTTGGTGGTTGAGCGGATTTATACATATGGGTTACCTACTTGTCTTGCTGGGCGGGAACGGAGTTCGGGAGCCCATCCTTTGCAAGTGTCTGGTCTCATTCCATCCCATAACGTCAGAATCGTGAGGCCCGCTTTCCCAAGGCCAGTGTCCAAAGACTCATTTGCCTGACGCGTGATCCCCTTTTGCTTGAGGCGGTTGTTTTGGTGGAATCAATGTCAATGTGTTTCGGTTGCCTCCCATGTCTAAGGCGAGGGGATCATGATTCATTACACGAGCTCGATATCTCCAGTTTTGAGGCCCAAGGATATCTGTGCCTGACGCCCGCCCACATTTTCCCAGAGACTGGGCTGTTTAAGTGGAGCCAACATCTGAATGGATGCATCTCAAGCCAGAGACGAGGAGAACACGATTTGCTACACGAAGTCGGTATACCACCAGGAACCGAGGACACCTTTTCCCGACGCGTGTTCCTGAAGTTTCATTTGAGAACTGCAAATTGGCCCAACCAATGTCAATGCCAAGTGGATGTCTCCGGGCCGAGGCCAGCGTCATTATTCACCACGAAGAGCTACTGGATGATTCTCAAGGGGAAGCGGCCACATGATGAAAGTGCTGAGGCATCTGGATTATTTTATTTCATAATTTTGCGTGTCAATGAGTGTCTAAGGTGACGGTGCCTCATCGTGGCTCCTTTCCCCAGTCTTCGTGAATATGAAGCCGCGTAAGACGAAGGGTCGGTTCCGTGGCCAGTGCCCTGGGCTAGTTGAGGTAGTTCAGGAGATCGGGAGTTGAGGGACTTCATGTTCGTTATACCGAGGACACGCAATTGCCCTCGGGGAGTGGTAATGTAGCTTGTATTATAGTAGATATTGCCTCCACGATGAAGCCTCACGGGTGTCTCCTCCCCCGAAGCACCAATAACTTACCTTGAAACCCTCATAACTGCCGTCGTCCGCCTAAATCAACTACCCAAACACGTAGCTATCGTGCGTCTTCGATAACAGAGGCAGGATTCTCTTTAGTCTCTTCGTGAGCAACGACCCGTCCGCGTGTCCGCAGACGCCCTTTAATCATCATCCACCTACCCTTCCGGCAGTTCCCAGTGAAGGTCCCTTCGAGACTTATTGAACCACCACCCCTCCTGGCTCCTTCCCTCTCTGTGGTCTGGATAAATTCCCAATTGGGTAATTCTACACCAGCTCCAGTGAGTATCCGACTCATCGTGAGGGGCTGATCCGGTACTGCACCAGCCAACGCGTCTCTGCCCTCGAGTACCTATTCTCGCTCTTCCTCCAGGATGTCTCCTTCTCTTCCTTTTTCCTTCTCCATCATTCAGCTTCTTCAAATACGATTGATTTTAAGTATTTGAATTCACAAAGATACCCAGCTTCGTCCCCAACTTTTTCATTCACCCTCATTGACAATGCATCACGAGTCCCACGTCGTTTGATGGAAATCGTTAAGAAGGACATCTACTGACGGTTCATTTTCTTTGCTTTTAACCTCTTATATCGCCTTATATCTTCACTGTTATATTACACCACCCTCCTTACGCCCACCTATTCATCGTCCGCATGGCCAACCGCACCGGCGAGAACCCAGCGACTGGTCACGCCCCTCCTCCAGAAGGGTTGTCCTGGCGTCTGGATTATCATCACAAAGTTCCTAACCATTCCGTATTCCCTGTTTAGGCCCCCCAATGTCTTTGTCCCGTCCTCCACGAGCGCGGACACGGTCAGGACGCCCGACAGAACCGTCCCCAGCAACCGGCCTTCGGCGGAGAGTATCATGCTTGACCGCTCCGCCCGACGCCACCTCTCCCATCACTATCGCCAATTACAAGATTCTCGTCCTAAACACCATTCACATTGGCCCAGACTACCCCAAGGATCCCCTGAAAAGATGTAAGCGGCCCCACCAATGCCCATCCCACAACCATCCAGTACGAGTTTGCTAATATGATGTCCCGTTCCAGTCACATGTATGGTGAACGCGGCCGGGGAGGGAAGGAGTGGCAGATTTGGGAGGAGCAGAGGGAGGAGCCGGCAGAGATAGAGAAGCGGAAAGCCAGCGTCGTCTTTGTACCGGGAGACTCGGAAGCCGGATGAAGTGCGCCGGCGCAAGATCTGGAGGGGGGCCAGCTCGAATAACCAGTCTCACTACCGTGGTTGTGTGCCTGCCAAGCCCGTTGACCCGGCCGTCAAGCCCGTGGAGTCGCCCTCCAGAGCGGACCCGACGTCCCAGGAGAACGAGAATGCCCCGCCGCCGCCTGCTCAGAAGGACCCCGAGTCGTCGTAAGTGGTGGGGATGGAGGGACACGTCCCTGGAACTCCCAACGGCATGTGGCGCCGCCTGTGACCACCAACACGGGTGAGCACAACGCGGCGATGGAGGCGGATGTGTTCTTGGCCTCCTTCAATCCGCCACCTCACTTTCCCCCCTGCATGAACTTCCCGGGGCTCGCCAACAGCATCCACGTCGAGACTCCCAGCCCCCATTCAGCCATGAATTTCCGGGGCTCTCCGGCAGTGTTCATACTGAGAGCACCAACCCGCAACCGGCCAGCCCCACGACTCCCACCAACATTCCGGGGCTCGCCAACACCATGTAAGCCAGCCCTCCCAATCCTCAAATGGCTACCACAATGCTACCTGGTAAGACAAGCATGATGGCGGTGCAACCCGCGACCGGAACGGTGGAGCGGACTGACGTTGGCTTGGGGCCGATGCAGACTGCACCGCCTCTTGGTCCGGTTCATGACGAGTTCGATCAGGAGCAAGCTGCCCGAGCTCCCTAGCGCCAATCTCCCTCAGCTAGTAGCCAGGCTAGCCCAGGAGGGGCCAACGACGGGCAGACTTCTAGTGTCTGGCCGGCTCTCATGTCAGTAACATCCGCACGTCCCTGGAGGCTGGAGTCACTCGGTTGATCCAGCAACATGCGACAAACTGGCTGGGCAAGTCGATGTTCAGCATGCCGCTAGCGCATGCCAACCAGGCGAAGAACGAGCTGAGGGCGAAGCTCGCCAACGCTACCACGACGGACCAAGTCGACACGGCCGTGGCCAAATTTCTCCAGGTGTCTCACAGCAGGCTCCTGCGGCCTAGCGTCATCGTCCAGGGCCGCCACCCCCCGGTAGAGGACTACATAGATTTCTACGACCTCTGCCTGAGCACGGCGAAAGACTACGTGGACGCTAGATCTTCGATGAGGCCCCTGGTCGCCACTTATGGCCAGGCGAGGTGGTGGCCGGTGGTGTTGTTGCATAAGCACGAACGACACTGCTAGTCGGGGTTCTCTGGAGGGTTGGAGTTGTAGTCATGGTCATTCCTTCTTCTTTTACTGCACCTGTTCGACGACACGTTTATATCCTTTCTTGCGACATCACAACCTTTCCCCAACCTCCTCCCAGTCGCCATTCTCCACAACCTCCCACTCTGGAACGCCCAGTTCACTCGTCAATTTCTTCTTCAGCCTGTCGGCCAATTTGATCGGAGCTGGCAACTTGAATGAACGTACGAATTCGGTTCCAGTTGCGCTCCCGAGGAAAGCGTGGGATGTGCCATGGGAGTAGCGACCCATCATGGGAGTTGTCGTGGCTGGCTTCGCCTGGTCGAGCTCGTCGCCATCCGAGCGTGTACCGGGAGCGGCAGACAGCGATGGATAGAGTCTGGCTGCCTGGCTACTGTGCAGCTGCTGTCCGATGAGCAGGTTATAAAGGTTCCGGCCCATGTTGCAAACATCTTCGAACGAGCTTCGGTCTCCAATGGGCACATTCTGGCTCAAGCATGCCCAAGAGACATCATACGCGAGAAGAGTGACACCTTCGAGGAAGAAGGAATACATCGATGGATCCTCCTTCGCCAGGACTGGCAGCGGACGATCGACGAATAATGGCCTCGACCGAGGACCAACTTCGGAGCTACGACCTTGCGGTGCTAGCTGATACGAGGATAGCGGAGTGAAGATCGTTGGGCGGGGATAATCCCGGTGCGGCATAGTTATCTCGGCGGGAAGCCTTATGGCGAGATAATGAGATGCCAGCATCAGGACGTGGGCAATATGGGCAAGGGACGCGGTGATGAGCTCGGGGGACAAAGCTGCCAAAGATTAGTATCTCATCATCAACCTTCCACCCAGCTTTCCTGAATGCGAGAATAACAAAAATCTTGAACAGGGGAGGAATTCATACCATTCATGGAAGCCAAGTCGACAACTTCGATGCCTCCAAGCCTGAACTCATACTTCGACGACCCTTTCTTCACTCGGCGCAGGCCATACAGCCTGGCGGCTTCCATGCACAAGAAGCCACGGGTCGCGGCCATCCGGTCCGCGCTCCGATTCCACTGGTTCCGAATGGTTTGGATGGATTCTTCAATACCTCCCAGGGCTTTTGCTCGCCGCCCATCGATGCCGCTGGACGCCGACTTCAAGTCGGACCTCCTCCTGGCGTTGGAATCGCTGAGGGTCTTGATTTCATCCCTCGCCGCGGCAATATCCAGCCGGAGTTTCTCGGCCTGGGCCAAGATCTGGCTCGTCTTGTCCTCGGAGGAGGCCCTTTGAGACGCCATATTCTCTACGGCAGCAGCCTTTGCGGGTGATTCGGCCGAACCTCCAAGCGACAACTGGCTATTTGCCTCGACGTTGGGAGGAGCCACCGAACTACTAATGCGACGTTGCAGCTCATCGTTCTCGAGCAGCACTTGAAGTGTCTGAACTCTCCCTTCATAACAGACGTTCCTGGCATCCACAGCGCAGAGGAACGGAAGGCGAGATGGGTGGTGAAGCCGGTGGCAGATATCGCAGTTCATCGTCATCTTCTGGGACGCGGTCATTGTGCCGTCCGATTACCTATTAACTCAGAAGTCGGCTGGAACGTGGTGCATGGGAGGTAGGGTGGGCACCACAATTTTCGGACTGGGGAGGAGTCCGAAAACCAGGGATCAAGGTCTTGTCACGAGGCCGCCGACAAACGGTCGCACATGACGATTGGTTTGGGGGTGTTCGGGAGGCTCAGCGGTGGTTCCATCCAACAACCCGCTGGTGGCAACTGAGGCTGCTGCTGCCTGGGGAGCGAACTACAGCGCCTGGGGAGCCTGGCCGATTACCAAATCCAGCAGCGCCCAAGCCCACCACGGTCCAGAACTAACACTAAGCTTATAGCCTGCCGCTCCTGCCAAATCAAAACTAACCTGCCCACGAGGTGAACCAGATGACACTTGGCCCAAGGACCTAAAACCGGCAGGAGAAGGGTTTCTCGGAGTCCCGCGTCTGGGACGCGGCGGTTGATCGAGGTTTCGCTACCGCACCGTGAACTGCTCGCCCTGATGATAATTTGGCCCCACCAATAGGGACACATCCGTTTCCATTCACCGAAGACACGACCTTTTTTGGGGTAGTGTCTTCAACCCCACCGGCAAGGGAATTGGTAAGTACGAAGCCCATCCACCGGTTTTGAAGAGCGCATACACTGACACAGACTTTTTGGTGCGTCCCACTGGGGTCGGGGTTGGCAGGAAACTCGAGGTGAGAAACCGGGTAGCAACACAGATCCTCTCCCCAATGCCTTTCCGGATTGTGTGAGGGCTTAAAACGGCTTCCCGTCCTGCTGGCGGTCCGGAGTTTCGGGGGGTTCGGAACGGAGGTGGTTGGTACGGGCGTTGGCGGGCCCGACAGGTGGCCGTGGCTGGCATTGGGCAGCGCTTGCAGCAACTTCAGGCCATAAAAACTGTCAGGGCTCACCAGCAGCTCCTTCCCTTGCAAGACGACGAGCACACCTCAACCGCCATCAATCCAGGACTTTGGATCGTCAGGACTCGTAAAAAAAAAAAGACCATGTCTCCAGTACCCACGAGCCTCCCAGATGCGAGTAATGGCAATACTCAGGAGCAAGTTGGCCAAGCGCCGGATGATATGCCCTCTCACCCTGCTCACCACGCCCCCAGCGCCGCAAGCGTTCCCCCCGAAGGTGCTCAAGGTCAAGCTATCACAATCACACCTGAACCACGACCGGAGCAACTGGCGACGAACAACCACACGTCCCAGACTACCCCAAGCACTCCAGGTCTGCTGCCCCCGTTTGACTGGGAAGATTTTCAAGACCGGTATGAGAAGGCATTGACGGATGCCGACAAGGAGGAGCGCGCTGTTTTGAAAGAGTTTGAGAGGTTGTCGAAGGTAAGCCCAGACATCCTCGCAACATAAAGCATACACGAGCGACTAACTCTTTCCTCTTTGCAGTATTTCAATGTTTGGGCTTCGTCTGCTTCTGCCCATGACAACGAGCGTGCCGTGAAGAGAATTCAGACGCGGCAACGATATGTCTCGCTGTCTGAGGAGAGCATGGCTCAGAAACAAAAGCACTATGATGAAGTCATGAGAGCGTTCCAGAGTGCACTTGCGCTGTTGAGTTCCAAATGAGCTCGGGTGTCGTTGAATCTACCGTTCCAGAGGAGTTGAAGGTCGACCTCATTCTGCACCACCAACACGACGCCACGCATGTTTCTCTATTTTGAATGCTGCTTTCGACACGTTTGTTTCCGCCTTTGCCTATATTATGGAGTTTCGTGTGACGGCACGACCACTTGGCAACTGGTTCGTTTCGGCACCATGTCTTTCATTTTGCACACATTTCATCCATTTCGCACAGGCTTCGTGTGGTGGCACGAGACCTTAGCGAATGACCTTCTTTTCTAGTACCATGGTTTCTATCTGAACTCAGCTCTCTGTTCGGTACATTATTCTCGTTTTATTCATCTTGCAGGGCCTCAGCATGGCGATGCGACTCCCCAGCGAACGGTTTTCCCTCCCCCAACTCCATGGTTTTCTTTTTGAATGGGCTCCGTGCCTAGCACTACCCCGTTGACTTCACCAATCTTGTAGGAACTCAGTATGTCCGCACGAGTCCTAGGCGAATCGTACTATTCATCACACGTCTTCCCTGAAGATCGTCTTGTGCTCCGTTCGACACGAGAGAGCAGAAGTTATCCACTGACCTTCGCCTTAATACACACCAGCTTATCTCTATTATCGACGGTGTATTTATGGATAATGCTCTTGACGGCAAGCGAATATTCATTCAGTCTGAGGAATCTTTCGGCGAACGTGAAGCCTCTCATCGACCATAGCCACCACCACTTCAAATCACCTTCATTTTGTTTGGCGGCCCCGAACTCATCCGACCTCGATGCTTCCGAAGACTCAACACCTTCCAGACTTCGCACCGCTTTCCCGATTCGACCGGGATTGTGCGTTATGTAGCGACGTTCTTCTATTTCCACCATCCCCACTTAACCACGCTCGGAGTTGAAAGATCTTGTTTGGCGACTTGGTCTTCGTTCTGAGATCAGGCTCTACCTTGATGTTTGGAGATCCGACACCATTATAGTTCTACAGCCCATATTATGCGAATGGGGTCGTGTTCTACCTGGCGACGAGCTTCATATTACCATCCCTTCAACCAAACAGCCTTGGACATCGATACCTTCTTTGGCGGTTTGGTCTTAATTCCGAATTCATCTGTCTCAAAACTTCCGAGAGCCCGACACTGTTGTTGAGAGTCCGCGCGCACTTCTTTACTAGTTCAACCCCCATCATGTTTTAAGTGGTGTTGTATTTCACTTCCGCCTCATTCATTCAGCCAGGCCCCTCGAGCAAAACCTGGACATATTCTCATCACATTCGACCGCATCCCCATTTGAAAGGAAACCGGCCATCCCTTTTACAAAGTTGATGTCTACGCGGAGATGTAGGGCACTCCTACTCATTCTGCTCTGCAAGTTTCATCCAAGAGCCTTAAAACTCTAACCGAAGGGAGCAGCGTTACCGGCGCCTTGAGTGAGTTCCGACGTTCATCCAAGCGGGAATCTGCCACATTTCCACCTTTTTCCAACCACATTCTTGTCTTAACGGAAACTGGGCTCCGTTTCCACGATTGTTTGCGCTCTGCGTCACGGTGTAGACACCTCCATTCGTCCTGCCCTGGAAATTCCTATCCAGGAGCCTTAACTACTAGTCTATTTGTTGTTCGGGAATTCTGTGGCGAGAAGAAGGAGAGGAGAGGAGACGAGAGGCAAGGGGGGTAAGGAGTGGGGGCTGAGGTGGTTAGCGGAGGCAAGAGGTTGAGAATGGAAGCGAGAGTTGAGCAGCGGCGGCCGGAGGGAAGTGTGGAATGGCCCAGAGAGGCGTGGAATTCAGTGGTATGACAGGAGAGGGTAATCGAGAACCGGCAACCATTCTGCCGCTAAAACCGAAGGAATCCGAGCCCATCGACATTATACCCCGTCCAACTAATTCCGAGTGGCGGCTTGATCTTGGTATTGGACGAATCCGACAGCTATTATTCCATCCGTCAGCAGATAGCAAAGAAGTTCGAAACAACCGACTCACCTCACTTTCCGGCATCCCATCCACGAGAACACCGCTATCGGTGTACGCGATGGGCTGACAATCCGATTGTGGAACTAATGCAGGTGAAGAGAAAGTTTACTGTCAAATGATCTATCTCTCTTGATTCAACCTTTAGGACCCAGGTCGCTCTCTGAGTCCGCGCCCAAGTCATGGCACTTCAACGGCGTCATGAACAGCGGTCCTCGACTCATCATTTCCGGCTCGTGAGAAGCACATCCCGACGTCAACATTTCTTTCTTCTCTTCGCCCATCGGTCTGGCCCGCCACCACCCTCGCCTCGTCCGTAGCACCTGCCCGTTGGTGTACTCCATCGGGACTTCCCCTTCATATCGCCCTCCTTCCATCTTCACACCACCCGTACCCTTCACCAGTCGAGGGAGAGTGCGCAGCCCTGGAGAGAAATCAACAACCCATAATCATCTCTCCGTGTTACGCCATAATCACACTCCTTCCCTTAGTGGGCTCAGATGGCAAGCAATATGCCTGAGGATGGACACAGGGAAGTGCCGTTTCACCCCAAGAAACCTCTCGGAAATGATCACACTCTGTTAATGTTCGGCCGTTCACTACATACCTCTCCCCTCCTGAAACCGTCGTAGAGGCCCACAGGCATATGACAGTCTCAACGCAGGCAAGGAACGGGCCTTCTTCTGAGATGCAATGGACTTAAACCTCACATATGCTTCTGGGGGTAACATGTACACTAAGCCATTCTCCAGTCTCTTCCGAATCTCCCCTCTATTCACCCACTGTCAGAGTGCTGTTCTGTTCTGAAACCTGGCCCGGCTTGGAGCTCGACGCCTGAAGCTGGCACGTTTTATATTTTGACGGCCGAGGGCTTGAGATTTCCTTGTTCTTTCAGTTGTTTGAACCCTCTGGTAGCATCTTTTTTTCGGACTGGTTGTTCTCTTGATGTTCTCCGTGGCAGACGGTTAGTAATGGAGGCTATGACTTCACATCACTCTTGCCACATAATATCCCTTCCCGTCACCTGCATTCCCATCATTCCTCGTAGATCCTCCCAATAAATATTGCCGTTGCAAGTGCTAGATGCGTGCTAACACACCGTTGTCCACTGGCGGTTATACAACGAACGGGTCTGCTCTAAATATTTGAATTTGCCTCGATACAACCTTGTAACTTGATTCGGAGCTACGTACATGATCCCACTCTTACCTGTCCTTAGTGAGGTTAACTCGACGGTCCTGGTAGATGATGTAATTAATAGAAAGACGGGTTTTAATTTTCACGTGACGCGCTGGGAGCTTCAAATGCATGGGCCACCTTTCGCGAACGCATCGCTGCATTCAACTCCTTTCACCAGCCTTCGTGGTGTGTCGGAGGTCCGCAAGTCGGGGACGGAGAATGTCATCTACTGGTCAGGCCTCGTTCAGGGCACCTCAAGTCTCAAGTGTATGTCCTGCCTCTACAAGCCGTCGCCCGTCCTAAGACCCAAAGCTAATCCAAACCTCAGGATGAATTCTCTAGCTTCTTCGAAAGCCACTTCTCAAACGATGCGGTGAAAGCGTTTCAGACCCAATTCTTAAGCCCTAGCCAGGACGCCCTGCGGCAGGCGCCGCCTAATAACTGCGAAGCCGGCTGGGGAGAAGAATGGGGGAAGATGGACTACGAAGAAGATGATGGACTCGGATACTACCCGGATGGCGTGAAAAGGACTCTCACGGATGAGCAAATTGAGATATTCCGGCACTCGGAGCTACATGCTCTTGAGCGCCAGAAAGAGAAAGAGGGGGAAAGGAGAGCTGTCGCGGAACATACTCTGTCTTTGGGACTAGATTCAGATAACCGACAAGGCAGCGCCGCTGACGCGGCTTGTGTCGATCAAGGTGAGGAAAGTAACATCCAAGAGGATGAACAACGCCAAGTGGTGGCCTCGGCGGGGAGCAAAAGGAAGAGGAAGAGGAAAGGGAAAAACGGGAACGGGAACGGGAGACATAAGGAGCCAAAGCCAGACCTAAGGAAGAGGACGTGGGATGTTGTCGAGACGGGACTGGACAGCCTGGACTACGACTGAGGCTGTGGACGCTTTTCAGTCACAGGTCATACGTCGTGAGTCCGATTCCTGCTGGGGGCAGAGATGCTCTTAGCGCGGTGCCTTTCTCCCAACAAGCATTCGTTTGGAGCACGAGATTTCAACCTGGTATGTCACATCTTCTACTGCATATTCCTCCTCACACCCCGCCTTTGCATGATGACCCATGTTGTCATCCTTATCCGGACAGATGCTATACGCTTCTCAAATAGCATCGCAATGGCGACGACTAATCTTCTCTCTGAATGGCATTGGACATCCTGTTTCCTGCAATTTCTACAGCTGCATGTTGAGGGAGAGGCTGACAAAATAGCAGGTGGAGTGTGCCGAACGCATGAGATTGACTTGAACATAGGGAGCGCCTGTCATTTCCGGGAATCGTGCTCATTTGAGGGCTGGAAGATGTACTCGCTGCTACGGAAAGGGAAACCCGCAGAAATGCCACCCCGGGCAGACGTCTCACGCATCCACCTCTACAGTCTGATTAATGAGTTGAGCCGAGTCTGATCAATGGGTGATGGCTCGTCCTAGTATTACGTATGGTTAAACCCGCGAAAGTGCAGTATGACCGACCCGATACAAAAGGCACTTAAAAGCAGTAACTTCACCGACACTTGGGATGTAACTTCATAGAGTGCCTACCGTAAACAAGGGATAAATTTCAACTCGTAGAGGGCCAAGCCGCCTAGGGATAGGAAGATTCAGCAGCTGAGGAGTGATAAAATTTATACCCATTCCGAGGCAGAAGGACGCCTCCCCGGGGCTCGAGGCAAAGGGCGTAATTGAAATCACCGGCTGCATGAGCCACACGAACCCGCAGCTCGGGTTTCTTATCTTATCTCAGTGCGGTGCGCCACACACGCGAGTCCCCGTAGCACTTCCCCAGCCTCCTGGGGGCAACCTGCCCGCTCAAGCCTCACCTTTCAGCCCCTCATCGCAAAGCGCAAACCACCTAGCCGGCCTGCTATTTTTGCCCCCGCCCACGACCTCACGCGCTCGTCGCATCGTCGCCTTCTCAACGTCGGGGAACGGCTACTAGGAAAACGAACGCACCAGTATCCTTCTCTTAAGAGCCTTCCGCTCGTGGTTATCTTACTTCCTGGGTCAGACGGTCCGACACCGTCGACGACCGCCCAGCATGGCTCGAGTCTATGCCGACGTCAACCACAACATGCCCAGGTCTTATTGGGACTACGACAGCGTGAACATTAGTGAGTGACGAGCTTATTTGCACGGAAACTTGCTCAGTAGGCCCGGTCGCATCATGAAAAAGAAAGACGCGGCAGTGGTTTTACTCGGCCAGTGTCCGAGCACGTGGGTTTTTGTTCAGGTATACTAACTGCCAACTGTGTCTTTAGGTTGGGGCGTCCTGGAGAACTACGAAGTCGTTCGGAAGATCGGTACGTCTGTGTTTTTTATTCGATTTTGTCGATGGCCCTCTCTTCCTCGCCGGAACCCCGAGAGACTAGCGCGCTACGTGATCTCTATATATATCGAACCGAAACTTGACGGCTTCGGAGCTAACCCCGAGGCCAGGTCGCGGAAAGTACTCGGAAGTTTTTGAAGGAATCAACGTCGTCAACTATCAGAAATGCGTCATCAAGGTCCTGAAGCCTGTGAAGAAGAAGAAGATCAAGAGAGAAATCAAGATCCTCCAAAACCTCGCCGGGGGCCCGAACGTTGTTGCGCTCCTCGATGTCGTGAGGGACTCTCAGGTTTGTCGCGCGCACTCCCATCTGCTCAGAGACCCGATTCCTCGAGTTCGTTTCCATACTGACATCCATGCTTCTGAGGCACAGAGTAAGACGCCGTCGCTCATCTTCGAGCACGTCAACAACACCGACTTCCGCAACCTCTATCCCAAGTTCACCGACCTTGACGTCCGGTTCTACATCTTTGAACTGCTTAAAGCGCTTGATTTCTGTCACAGCAAGGGCATCATGCACCGAGATGTGAAACCTCATAACGTTATGATCGATCATGAGAACAGGAAAGTAAGTATTTCCTCCAACTGCTGATGCTGTGGGTCTGCACCCTTGGGGGAAGGCGTTGCTGACCACTGTGTCTTTCTTATTGCTAGCTACGTCTCATCGACTGGGGCTTGGCAGAGTTCTATCATCCCGGAACGGAGTATAATGTACGTGTGGCGAGCCGATATTTCAAGGGCCCGGAGTTGCTCGTCGACTTCCAGGAGTACGACTACAGTCTCGACATGTGGAGCCTGGGGGCAATGTTTGCGTCCATGATCTTCAGGAAGGAGCCCTTCTTCCGTGGCCAGAGCAACTCGGATCAACTTGTCAAAATTGCGAAGGTCCTTGGCAGCGATGAACTCTTCGATTACATTGACAAGTACGAGATCGAACTCGATACTCAGTACGACGACATTATTGGACGGTTTCCCAGGAAGCCATGGCACAGCTTCATCACTACGGAGAACCAGCGGTTTGTGAGCAACGAGGCTATTGACTTTTTGGACAAACTGTTGCGATACGACCACCAGGTGCGTTGCGTTCATTCCTTGACGATGTATTTTATCTAACCCTAATACAGGAACGCCTTACGGCCAAGGAGGCCCAAGCACACCCCTACTTTGACCCTGTCAGAGATGAGGCGGTGTTCAAGCAGAACCTCGCGGCGAACGCCGCTGCCGCAGCGAGTGCAGCAGCCAACAACTGAGGCTTATCGCTACCATCACGACAACGGCCGGTTTCCTCGATGTGCCGCTACTACGGCTAGGCATGACTACTCCGAGTTTCCAACAGAAAAAGGGACAATCGGGTACATGAACAAATACAACTGATGAAGTCTAGAGAAACTGCCCAGGCCGCTGCCTTCCGTTTATCGACCTTCACGCCCGAGGTCCGCTGAGGACTCTACCCGGCAGTTGAACGCGCGTGTAATCTCGACAACCTTCTCCCCTCTCGCCCGAGTTTGCGCCAGCTTCCACACCTCCTTCATGTCTTTCAACCCACCATTTCCCATTACAGTGGCCCATCAGGCGCAACTTCGCTTCCACCTTCATCATACTTTCCTCACTTTGAACTGATCACGGCAAGTCAACTAGTTTCAGGTTGAGACCGGCGATTCAAGGCAATCAAATCGCCGTGCCACCACAACTTGGGGCACTCCCCTCCCCGGGTCACGTCACGTCTATCTCCTTGCTCCCAGTTGTTCCTATCTCACCTCCATGTTATTTCCTATCAGTTTGATGTGCGTATGCCGGGTGGATGGCGGCGCATCTACATGAAAATGTGGTTTCTGTCCAAAGCGACGGACGGGTTTCTAGCATGGGAGGCTGCTGGGCGTTTCGTTGGTCGTTCATGTTCTACTTCAATCACGAGATAAGAAGGTAAATGGCGTTTGTTCTTTTCATTCCATGCGGGCTTCCGATACTCTCAAACAACTGTGAGGACAACGGATCAGTGTGATAGAAGTCTAATGACTTTGATGGGAGCTGGTCATCAGGGAAATTTGAACGTCTTGCACCTATTCTATCTATGCCGGACCGTGTGTAATCCCTAAACGCCAGTCGAACACCGAAGCGCCTTCGCTCCATAATCCATACACGTAATCTATCAATAACAATCCGCCAATACGCCGACACTCTTCCAAAGAAATTAAGTAGTCAATTCCGAGAAGGAGGGAGTGAACTTCGTCGTTCACAGATAGGCATGAGGCTGCCTCGCTATTTCAGGTTCACACTGAACAAGTCCTGAGTGAACCCCTTCACTCTCGTGCCCTTGAACTCACATTGCTAGCATGGGCTAGCAAGAACTTGCAGCACGTCAGCGTAAGTTTACAGGCCTTCGTCCAAGAATCGTCTTGTGCCATGCCGAGCTTGATGCTCACGTCGCCGATCCGCTCCCCCTCGATTTTATACGGCAGACGCAGCGCTGGCTTGCCCTCGACGTGAGTCTCCCGTTCCACGAAGACGCCCAGCTGTCGGACAAGCTCAAGGAAGGCCACCATCGCAGCGTTGAGCTTGCGGTGCATAAAAGTTAGGCCAAGAGGTGTATCGCCGGAGGAGTAGAGCTCCAGCGTAGTCCGCTTGGGCGCGGGTGGGGGGGGCTGAGTGCCGCGGTGAGTGGTAGGGCGGCTAGAGGGCGAGGTCTGTTCGAGGCGGATAATCTTGGAGGTGCTTCCCATGGGTTGGGGTTCGTAGCCTGTAAACTTGTAGTCGAGCTTGTCAGCCACGGTGACCAGGAGGAGAAGCGCGTGGCCCCAGGCGGCGTTGATCTCCGACCAATCCACAGGCTTGCTCGAGAGGCGGCCGAGGCGGAGGGAGTTGATGGTCGCGAAAGTGCCGTCGTGACTTATGCAGAAGGTATCATTGTATACATTTGAGCGCTGGAGCCTCTCGAGGAGCTGAGAGTCGTGATCGAACTTCGAGTTGATGCTGTCGCGCTCGTTTTGGAAGTCCGTCAACTTGGCGGCAAACTCGTTCCTCGCACGCCAGAAATCCTCCTCCTCGAGATCGAGCCGGCGGGCTTCCTCCTCAAGTGCAAGGATCTCCTCGTCCGCCGCCTCCTTCTCCTTCTCGAGCCGGAGGAGCTCTGCCATTGCTTCGGATTCCTCCCCTTTCGCCTTCGCGAGGGCTTCCTCCTGGGCCTTAAGGTCTTCATCACTCAATTGGTTGGATTGGAGCTCCTTGAGAAACGATATATACGTGTCCCTCTCTTTCGTGGCGCTCTCTAGTTTCCTTTGGAGCTCCTCGACGAGCACGTCGGTGCACTCCACACATACGGGATGGTCGATGTCCGAGTGAGCGGATAATATCTCAAACAGCTTGTTCATACGCTCCATCTCGTAGGCCCTGCTAGTATCCGACACCGCATCCTCGTCATCATATGTGGCGTCCCGACCTTTCTGGCCTCCTTTCGACGACGGAAGGGCATCTCGTTGCGACGATGAAGGCGCGACTTGTGACTGCGTGAGGTATATGAACGACATGGAGGAATCTCGCCCCGGGGGTTGGCCGGCGCCGCTGTGACGCTTGAAGATCGGGCCGGAAGCATCTTGCGAAATCTTATCGTAGAGTGCCTTTCGCTGCTTCTCTTGGGGCTGCGGGGTCCGCGATGATACAGCGTTTCGAGGGGGATGTTGCGATGAGGAGGCTGTTTGTCAGTATTAGCATGGGCACTTCCCTCCAGCTAGTAGACTGAGGGGACGATGAGCCTGCACGGAGGGCGATACGAACCAACGAGTAGGTCGTAAGCCGCTGGGTTGAGGTTCTCCAGAGACTTATCAAGCCTCAGTGGCACACGACACTTTTGACAATACATAATCTCTTTTTTTTGGGCTCATGGGAGCTCTAGCACATTCACCGGGTTCACGGGGAGCGGTTGAGGTGGTTGCTGCAAGTAGAAAGGCAGCAGTTACTCAGATGCGGGATACTGAGGAGCTGTCACTGAATAGCGAGTGACGTACTGCCGCATCCGCATGGACCCGGCGCAAATCTACTCGAACAGGGGTGTCCCGCCTCGTCCAGCTGCGCTGACATAATCCGCGAATATGCTTTCTAGTACCAAGAAGCTGAGAGCTCCACTACGCAAAAGCGTTGGTCGAGGCGCGCGACGTCGTCTTATCGCAGCGCGAAGCCCGACCGGTCAGTTCCAATCTGTTTCCTGTCTATTGCTTCCTTAGCAACGGCGGTCCAACCCCACCACCAGCACAGATATCAACAGCTATGATTTCACGCTTCTTATAATCGGCTTGTGCAGCTCGAGGCTCCTTTGCAATTGTGCGTATATAAACCTATGTTCTTGCCATGCTCCCGCCATGGAGCGTCCCCAGAAAAGGCCAAGGCTTGGCCTCGCTCCTCACGATGAATCCGATGATGACGACGAGCTAAACTACGAACCCGAGGAGATCTCTCAGAGGCGGGATCCGGGCGCCCGCCTGGCCCGATCGCGCGCCAACGCCGCCTTTGGCTTGAAATCGGCTTTTGAGAGCATCTTCGAAAGGTACGAGCGAGACTTTGAGGGCGTTGCCGACGAGATCGACCTTCGCACAGCGGACATTGTCGTGGACAACCACCATCTGCAGGGAATGCGCAATGAAAGAGACATGGGAAATGTGATCAAGGAAACCAAGGAAGAAAAAATTCCAGTCCACGACGGCGTCGCATCGGGAGGAGATGGTGGGGACGTAGGAACTCGGAGTGCTTCTGCGAACGACGAGGACGAGGACCAAGTTCTCCAGGGGAAAAGCGGCGCAATGGTTCGCACAGCTCCAGGCACCCTCGCGCCATGTATGTCATCCTCTCTATGTCAGCGGCCAGGGATCAGCTCGCACCTCGGAAGACCACTCCAGCTGCCTCCCCCGGGTGCGTCCCCGCTATTCTTCGGCTCATGGGGGCCGCCGGGTGCGACGGACCCCACGTGGCAAGCTCCTCAACTTCAAGTGCCCCAGTTCAAGAGCTCGTTCGCCGCCAACCTCTTTACGGGCCGGTATCAGCTTCCAGCGCGTGAAGCTTCGAGGTCTATCTGGGCACCAGGCTCTCATAATGATGATGATGATGATGATGATGCGCCTCCAGAGAAACCGAGGATGCGCCTAGCCCCGCCGACAAGGAGGGTCCCAGCGAGGCCCAAGGCAATGAAGCTCATTCGTGCGCCGCCTGCAAATACGGACGATTCTGGCGACGAGGACTTCATACTGATGGGAGTGAACGCGTCACAAGTTCCTAATAAAGATCCCAAACTTTGGCCTGACCAGCAGGGTCCAGGGATGAACGATAAAGAAGCCGACCTACTTTTGGACCGGCTTGAAAAGGAGTTGGAAGGTCGGAACGAGCCAGAGTACGGGGACGGATCGATGTCTTCTGCAAGTGCTCAGCCTATTACTCGCGCAGAAGAACTTTCACCCGTTGCCAATTCTGAGCAGCAAGCAGGCCGGAGAACGGATCACCCAGACGTTAGCCATTCGCTCTCTCCCAAGGGGAAGAGGAGCTCTCTTAGCAACCAAAAGAAACGGAGACGGGCTTCCACTCCAAGGAAGATCCTGGCATTAGAAGACGAGTCATCAGCGAGCACGGTTGTGGGATCGGCTTCGTCAGAGGTCCCAGCAGAGCATAACATACAACGATCTGCAACCAAACCGCAGGAGAGTGTCGTCATTGAGTTGCCGTCGAGTTGTTTATTGGACGACGGTAGCTATCTCGATTTCTCGGATATGGTGGATCTCCTCAACGAAGAATCACTCTCTCCCCCAATACTTGACAGCCATCCCTCACCTTTTCTCGAAGGCCAACATACCAGGATCGTCAAGGGCCACGATGATAACCAGATTCCTTCGGACCGCACAATTCCAGATTCTCAAGAACCTCCTGTGTCCCTCCACACGAGGTCAGCTTCAAACACAACGGTAAAGCCGATTACAGAAAAGCCTCTGCAGGGCAAGGAGAAACAGAAGAAAGACTCATCTGTGTATGACCTTTCGGACGACGAAATAGGGTTCCTTGCCAGAACGCCGAGGAGGAGGAAGAGGAACGGCATCTCGGATTTTACGAGCTCGACCGCCATCAGCGAGCGAACGCCTGCGGACCCGATAGCCGACACCCATGGGGAAGCTCTCACCAGTAGGAATCGGTGTGTCGAATTTAGTGTTGTACCAACAAACAACCCAATCACAGCTCAGAATCCGTCAGAGGGTGTCTTCTCCCCTATCAGGACGCGGTCAGCTAAGGTGAAAGCGAATCCTACTGGTGCATCGCTACCCGAATACCCTCCGCTTGATGAAGCCGCGAACTCGACTCGGCGTGTGCCGGGGAAACGCAGGCTCACTCCCACGTCGCTAGATTCAGCCGAAGACACTGAGGTTGAGACCGTTCAGGAGCGAGTGAATCCGTCCTTGCCCGTTGCCCTCGTATCCCCACCACCAGAGACCGAAACCGTAGTGGGAATGGCAGTAGCGACCGAGGAACAAAACAATGTACGAGCCGAGCCACTCGAGCTGGCAGCAGATGCTGTAGCTATCACCGACAATTACCGTCCAAGGAACACAAGGGCTACCGGGACTAGGACAACACACATCCGGCCAGGGGATACAGCGGGTGATACAGCTCTCTCTTCAGAACTCACCGCTCCCCCACATGACAGACTAGAGCCAAATGCCCCATCGCCTCACCGTCACCGGCCACTCCGGCAATCTCAGAATACCGTTAACTTAACTCCCCGTCGAGAAGGGCAGGCTAAATTAGCCGCGACCGGCCCTCCTAGCCGCCAGTTTAAACCAGCAACCCCTTCGAAGTTTAAACTCTGCCTCCCCAACACACCTACCTCTGTCCCTTCGACAGGGTACCCCTCCCTCACCTCCCTCGTCTCAGAAAAGAGTCCGGATAGCGATTCCGAAGACGAGCTTACCTCGTCTCTCTTCTCTCCTTTCCAAAAGCCAACTCCGGCGCCACCCTCGAGCGGGAAGAGCACCCGCCGCCACAGGGCGCCTGAGTGTACGCCGACAAAACCCACGAGGAAGGTCTCAGCCGTAGGGTTGTTGGCGGCGTTCGGCGCGGAGAGGCCATCGGCGCCGGATGAGTCTGTCATGAGGACCCCCGGTGGGACAATCAGGAAGTGTGGGGAACGGGGGTTGAAGTGTGGGAAGGACTTCTGCTTCACTTGTTGCTAAGCAGGCAGATTTATCATGGTATATAATACAATGAATAAGTCCCTTGGATTCCTGGCCTTGAGAAGGGATTTCTCCTTAGCCTCTAGTTCCATTTTGCCGTACAGGAGTGATAGTCGTCTGTGTCCCTACTCCCTCTCCGAGAAACATACATATCGAACCTCCGCTCTGTTATTATGTGTTCGGCCCCCTCTAAGCCACTCCTTCCAAGGCTCGACCTCGAGCCCCTCAAGCTGCGCAGTGCTTCAGAAGTGCCTGTTACTATAGCTATTGGTGGGCCCCAGAAACAAGTCCGAAATCCCAATATGAACTCCCACCAGTTCTCGCAAAACGTGAATTCCCAGTGCGGAAAGACGCTCCCCATGCTAGATACAATACGAATGAAAGCCAGCAGCAAGGAACAACCGAAAAGGCAGAGGCTGCACGGACGAAACGAACACCAACAGAGACCAACAAACAGATGGGAACAGGACGCTTAGCCTTCCCGGCCGACATCATCATGCTCCGTTCCACTTTCTCTCCTCTAGTATCCCCTCCGCCGCCGGGGCTGGGAACGAACCTCCGTCCTCTGCTACGGGAGACCACGGCCCAGACACGATTTCCGACGGCCGCCTTAAGGGCCACGTCTCGTCTCCATCCCCGAATGCCCCATTCGTCATGATCCTCGGTGTTAGCGGGTCGGAAGGCGCCTCGCTCGCAGGGGACGAGAGAGGGTCCTCCTGGCTCGCGAAGTCCAGATGCACGGCGTCACCGCTCTTCACGTGGTCAAGGCTCTCGGGGCAGTCAGACTCGGAGACCTCGAAGCATGCCGATAGGGACCCGTCCGCCGGGCGCTCAGTGCGACTCCACTTGATGAGCATTTTCTCCAGCGTCTTGCTCCGGACCGGTTTCGAGAGGTAGTCGTCCATGCCGGCCTGGGTACACTTCTCCCGGTCGCCTTGGATCGCAGACGCCGTCATGGCGATGATCGGTATGTCTCTCGCGTATGCCTTGAAAGGTGCGTGGTGACGTAGGCTTGTAACGGTCGTTAGCAGGGCCCCGGGCACAAGAGAACGGGAATAGGGTAAAACCCACGCATGAGTGCACTTATATCCGTCCATGACGGGCATCTGGCAGTCCATCAAGATGATGTTAGGCTTCGGGTTTCTGCCTGCTTGATAACCGAGTATATGATCGAGGGCATCTTTGCCGTTCCAAGCAGCTGCAACCTGGAACCCAAGCATAGTGACGAATTTAGTGGCTATCCGTTGGTTGACGGCGCTGAGATGCAGGGTTAGCCACGACGGACACGATCTACGACTGTACGTCTGAGGGATACGAGGTAAATACGCACTTGTCCTCTACAACCAGGACGTGGATGTTCCCACGTTCGGATTTCGAGAGCTCGCGTTCGCTCACTGAAGGCATCAAGACATTAGGGGACTTATCAGCCGGCGCTCTCCCAGGCGGCATAGCCGCGCTCTCATCCTTCGTAGTCGGCTTCGGGAGACTCCCGAACATGTCCTCGTATTCCGACACGTTGCACATGAGACTCATCTCCCACTGGAGGCGGTCGGAGAGGTTATCGATCGAAGAGCTAGGTGTGGGTTCCCGTCGCGACGGCTTCCGGAAAGGAATCGAGACATTGGCCGTCGTACCTTTGCCGGGAGTGGAGTCGACGGAGACCTGCCCACCCATGAGCTCGACCAGGTTCTTGCAGATGGTCAGGCCAAGGCCTGTTCCGCCGAACTTTCTGGCAGTGGACGGGTCACCCTGTGAGAACGGCTGGAACAGCCTACTCTTGACCTCTTGGGTCATGCCAATTCCTGAATCCTCAATGACAAACCTGAAGGAGAACTTCTCGGCAGCCTCCGACTCCTTGACAACTGAGAACTTGACGTATCCTTCGTTGGTGAACTTGATGCTGTTGGCAAGGAGGTTCATAATGATCTGTCGCACTCGGCCCGGGTCGCCGATGACCAGGCAACCTTCTTGCACCTCCTGCGGGACATCATACCGGAAGTCCAGGTCTTTCCTCGACGCAATGAAGTTGAGCATGCTACGCACGCCCGACACCATGCTTGAGAGCGAGAATTCGACCTCTTCGATATCAAGCCGGCCAGACTCCACCTTGGAGAAGTCCAGGATATCGTTCACCACAGTCAGGAGAGCGCTGGCTGACCGCTGTATGTTGCCCAGGTACTCCCGTTGCTCCTTGTCAACTATCGCCGCAGCGAGGACCTCAGCCATGCCGAGGACCCCCGTGATAGGCGTCCTGATCTCGTGGGACATCTACGAAGCGCGTGCCATCAGTGACTAGTCTCATAGCAAGTCTGCACTCGTGAGAAACCTACGTTGGCCAGGAACTGGCTTTTCAGGCGGTTGGCCTCCCTGGCCGCCGTCTCATTCGCGATGGCCTGCCGCTTTTCCCTGGCTTCCTCTTCTAAAGCGGTCTCTTGTTGTCGCTGCTCTGTGATGTCCATGGCAACTCCTATGACGCCCTCTATGTAGGACCCGCTCCTTTCCAAGCTGGCCTTTCCCCAAAGAGGTATGAACTCAAAGCGGTATGATCGGTCGTCTTCATAAGTAGGTCAGTGACAATCACGTTTGCGGACATAACGTGGGTCTAGACAGAGCGAGACTTACGGATATTGTATTCCCGCGCGCCCTTTGCCGTCTTCCCCTCGAATACATCGTCAATGGGTTGCAAGAAGTCCATTTTCTCGCCAGCTCCCAGCCTGGAGAACACATCATATACATTCTCTCCGATGTACCAGTCAGAGCGCCCCTGGCTCCCAGTGTCCGGACTCCCGTTACCTGCGGTATCACGTACGAGCGCCCCTTCGAGCATCGAAATCCTTCTCTTGGTGTCAACAGTGAACAGTGTAACCCGACAATGGGTGATCACAGTTGATAGTTGCTGTCGCATCCGTTTTGCCGCGAAACTGGCTTCCATGGTCTCATGGACATCGGTAGATGTACCTTAGAGAGCCGGTTAGCAATGGGACAAGGAACCTTGAAAAACTGGGTGAAGGGAGTGTTAAACATACCGAACCACTTGACTATCTGACCCGTCTCCTTATCCCGAAGGGGGTTGGCTCGGGCCAGGAACCATCTGTATTCGCCTTTGTTGTTTCGAACTCTGTAGTCAGCTGCATACGCCTCGCCGGTCCTCATGCAGTGCTCCCACTTCTCAAAGACGGCTGCTCGATCATCCGGATGAAGCACGGTAGTCCAGCGATCCCCGACGGATAGGTCGAACGACAAGCCGGTGTATTCGTACCACCGTATGTTGAAGAAGTCGAACTTGGCTTCGCCGGTAGTCGTCCAAACCAGCTGTGGCATAGTGTCGCATATTTGCTTGAACCTCTCTTCACCGTGTTCTTTGATCTCTGAGATTTCTTCCGCGAACCTAGTCACGTCTGTCAAGGATACGAGTCCTGCAAAAACCTCCCCGGTCTCATCACGGATGAGCTCTCCTCGGGCATCGCAGATGAGGCGCCGCCCTGACTTGTCGTATAAACCGATACGCATGCTTTCGAATGGCTGCTCCGTCCTCAAGAGAATAGAGATGGGGTACTCGTCGAGGGACAACTTCCGCGAGAAATCTTCAGTGTAAGTGTCCCAGTTCTGAAGACTCGCGCGCCCCTTTAACGCGTCGTCGAAGCAGACATCCTGACGGCACAGTTTGCGTGAGGCCCTGTTAGGAAAGACCGCGCTCCCGTCCTTCCACATAGCAAGCACGGGGACTTCTGTGCTATTAAGCAGAACGTCCTTCATCTTGGTCAGCTTCTGCAGGTGCGATAGAGGCGCGTTCTTGACTGATTTGGATGGCGGGCCAGAGGGCGGGAAGTGTGTTGACTTCAAGACAGCGGCATCACTGCTCGGTGCCACAGACGCCAGTGAGCCTGGTCTTGACACCGGCTCCGCGGAATCGACCGTGGATCCGCGTCCCATCGCTTCTAGCGAAACAGGAGCAGGCGAGCTCCGGGTGAAGGTTAGAGTGAAGTAAGTCTGGTGGTCGGCGAACTCCCAGGCGCTGACAATCATCGTAGCGTGGATCTGGTGCTGGTAGGCACCGACCACTTCCGTAGGGTCGCCTGACATGCGTGTCAGATCGTTTCCACAGATGACCACGTCGACCGCGATATCCTGGGTTGGTGAGGGTGCCAACGTTGGAACGTTTCTACCCCAGCTATCACCACTATCGACCATGGAATGGGATGCCGGTGGTGGCGTCTGCACTTGCGGCCCGCGCGCCCCTCCCTTCCTCCCCGAGTTGACCCGCAGCTCCTTTGCTATCGAGTCGAAGAAGTCATCCCAGGACACCCACATGAGCCGGCCGTCTTGGAGCATATCGACCCCAACCTGGCACAGCGTCTGGCCCCGGAGCCTCATCTGCACATCTGAGAAATCCTCAAAGTTGTCGTCTCTAGCATGCCTCACGATGCCTAGAAGAGTCCCAATAGCTTCATTTGCGTATACGACCGTCTTGGTATTGTTCAGAACGAGGATAGGAACTGGCAAGTGTCTCATTGCCGAGAAAATGAGGTGCTCCAGGGACATGTGCGACATGGCTGAGAGCTTCAGAGGGCTCGCGGATACCGCCCTCATCTTGCCAGGGAGCGGGCTCTCATGCCTCTGGAGAAAGCGGTTCGTGTGGCGAGATGGCCGCGCTGGACCGCTGTGACTAGCACCCGACTGGGGAGGGGATGTGGTTGTTGACATCGCTGTGTACATGTGCTGGGCCTGTGTGGAATCCGGGCGGCGACGAAGCTAGTTCTCCAACTTCCCCTAGCTCAATCAGCCGCGGGGGTAGCAAATTCTCCCTGTCGAGTTCCGAAAAACCATGGAGATGATGCTGGTAGAGATAAACCCGTGTGGTTGGCAAGGTAGCTTAACCTTTCAAAGACGCAGCCGGGAAGAACGACAACTTTAAGATGCATCCAGGCAGTGTAAGTCGTATCCCTGAGGCGTCCCTGAAACCCGGCCGGCCCCAGTTAGTTAGAACGCTCCAAGCAGACCTGGGCAAAGGAAGTGGCAAAGATAGACTCCCGATCGTTCGATCTGGGGTATAGATTTGCCTCCACACATCGATCATCAGCATGACGGAGATGACAGGGGCCCAATGCTGAGAGAGCTTGACCCAGGTACTCTTTAAGTACTCTCAGTTGAACTAGACCCCGAAATCACCGACCGGGGGAGGGGATGCATATCAGCCTCTCGGCCGCGCTTCAAGTGTGTACCCTATGTATGGGTACGGATGGAGGTAGGAAGTCTACCACGGACCCCGACCGAAACCCTAGACCCATAGCAAACCCCCAGCCGAACCTTGTGCCTCCATGGGTGGTCAAGTTCAAAGTAGTCTTTCAAGCTAGCGGAAGCTGGAGCTCCTAGCTGAGCACTCCACCGCGTACGCTTGTCCACCGGGGCTGCCCAGAAAGTGGTGGGGCCGCGAAGACATTGAAACTCTATCGAGTGTTGGGTTGGGCTAGCGCTAGTCAAGCGCCGCTTTGCGAGATATTGGTTCTGGTCCAGTGCAACTCGTTAACCCGAAGCCGCGCTTGGCGACGGGGACAAAATTCCAATGTCCAGAGACTGTTTTTCTATATATCAGCATAGCATTGTGCGTGCAGGGTGAGGCATCAGTAAACGAATCCTTAACTGCCCGAAGGCCCAGGCCCTGATCGCCTGCTTGTATTACAGCAATCGGCAAGTTGCTGAACTGAGATGAGGATCTCCTGCAACCTGTAAGCTCTTGACCAACACAGCCATCCCGCTTGCGGGTCCGTGGGGCGCGAGCACTAGCGCGAGAATTCAGTTGAGCCGCCGCTAATTATCAAGATTTCCCCGCCGTACGCTACTAGCTCCGAAGCCAAGAATGGTGTTCCCCAGTAGCACAAGATTCCCGGCATCCCGCGCGCTCTTAAGAAAAAGTATATTTGCGCCGATTTCACACTGTACAAGTCATCCAGGGGGAGACTCAAGGGCTGTGCCGTGGGAAACGACGCGGTCGGAAAGCTTAAGGGATGGCATCACCAGCCAACAACCTAGCCCATCGAGGTTAGGTGTCCACGGAGAGACCAAGTTAGTGGTTTTACCATCCAGGAGAATGACTCCGGAACGAGACCTTGGGGAAAGTTGCCTCGACGGACCCACTAGACCATCCGGACACACGATCATGGAAGCTTGCTTACCCCAATCTCTGGCGCGCATGAAATCCGTAGCAATATGAGAGGCACAGGGGACTAGCTTTGGTGGTACGGAGGACTTGAGTATGGATTTCTACTGATGAGGCGAACCAATTGATGACACCTGGAGCAGGATAGCGACCTTCGTGCTGGACAGTCCTCTGGGGTGCTGATGGTATTAAATATTACGGGTTCCTTGCAACATGGTCCAGCCCAGTTTGCCCATCACGGAAAGAGATCTCCAGAGGTAAGGACAGACAGGCCCGTGAAGGGCCTCCCGCACGCTAATGCCGTTCTAGGCAATTTTGGGTGCTGGGCCTCGACAGGTATTGCAGAGTACAACTAACGGCAACAAGGTTGTCTGACTTTCGCCACCGTCCACCCTAGACAGCCTCTGATTTGGGATAATGACACAAGCTAGGGCGGGTACAGCATTGCCATTCCGAGCTCGAACGGATGCAGATCTAGAGTCAAAGATTCCACTCATACCGGCTACAGAGCTTAGCGGAACGGCCTCGAGTCCAATCAAAAACGACGGACCCGCAACGACCGTACCACAAGAGGCGTGGCACCGTAACCTGTATGTAGATGGAGTGCGTGAGCGGCCCTCAGTATCGAAAGCGCCGTAAATACACCGTCGTCAGTTCGTGGAGCTGGGTCTAGCGTCCGGCAAGGCTGAATTCGCAAGCCTGGCATATCAGAATGGCCAACGGATTCAGGAGTGTACACTGAGGGCAGGACCACTCCGACGGGCCGGGATCAGCGGATTCCGCCTGTTCCGCCTCGAAACTTTCCGCCAACGCGCGAGCGATTGCGGCATCGTTAGCTTCGTCCTCCTCTGCCTTGGTTTGGAAACCGTGGCTGATGGCGTCGTCAGCAATCTCGATCACCTCGCGGTCGCTATGAGTCTCGTTGCCACATCCATGAGGTATAATGATCGGAGACGCGGGGCAGGACCCGGGTGCGCGTGGTGCGGTAGAACTTCCCCCCGACCGGCTGGCTTTCCGTCCCAACCGGGACTCGGCGGCTCGCGCGATAACGGCGCGGATGTCGTCGCGAGGGCTCGCCGCTTTACCGCCGAGCCTACGCCCGGATTTTACAATTTGATTCTGACCGTCCTTGTTTCTTCTGTCCTGCGCTTCCCTCCAACGCCGCTGCCGTTCGTGCAGGGGTATCTGTCGGCCACCAAGAACATGGCCCCTTCCTAGGAACCCCTCTCCGGTGTAGCCTTTCTGAATGAGATCCTCGAGATCCGACCGTAGTTGGTCCCATAGGGCATGGAACTTCTCATCATGAGACCCATGTACGTTATGGGATAGCTCATGCAGAAACGTGTCGACGACCGCCTCAAACGGTATGAACTGTGTCTTGTCGCCGGCGTGCCGCAACCGAACACATATTTTGGACCCTCTATTCACGTTCAGCCCTAGGGGATAAGTAAGTAGGATAACTCGTAGGAAGGGGGTTTGGATTCTAGACCACACAGGCAGCCTACCCAGAAGATCCGGTTGTGCCGGGAAGAACTCGGCGAGAACTGGTAGCTTCCATCCACGGTTTCGCATCAGTGGCTTCGTCATCGAGGCGATCTTCTTCAGCCGCATTAGAGCTTCGTCGTTGCGAGGAAATCCCTTCAGGTGAGAATAGCCAAGAACAAGCGGCTCGTGTTCCGTAGCCATTTTTTCTTAAGCTTAGCCGAAGGCGAGGGTCGTTTTCGTGAATGGAGTTGAACCCCCGTCCAACTGTAGAGTACCCTGTAGTGCAGTGCGGTATGTTGGCGGCGCTCCTTTTGGTAAATTAGGCTAGGATGGTCTTACACGAAGCAGGCCACCTCGGCATGACTGAAGGGGAAACGCTCGCATGACCACTCGTGTGTAGAGGTTGACAAGCAACAGAGCTGTGAGGTGTCTGCCGGTCAAGATTGGAGGTGTTGACGGGCAACGCAATTCAAGCGCTGCCTGTGTCAAGTGAACTGGGTCGCCGTTACAGCTGCCCACAAGTGCTCAGTGCTGCTCCTCCACTCTGGGCAGGTGTTGGACAAAGAGTATCCAGCATCAATCATCCGAATGCATGACTACACATAGGCGTATAATGAGTGGATTGCTGCTTGGATAGATATAATGGCACCAATCTCTCTAGACACAACGCTGGAGTCTGTCCCAGTTCTGTCCGAGTCCCCGGGGCTCTTCTGCGCCGGATAGCCTGCAGACTTTTACCCGCGGGAGCGTCTCTTTCCGGTGTTAATTTCCAGGGCAACCTAAAGCCAGCATATCTGATCCAATATATAAGTTTATCATGTTTCGATACATACAAAAAGGCAATGGATCACATGGAAAGCAGTTATGTGGTCATTTAGATCGCATGCCTGCCGCATTTCCTTCAAAACGGAGACCTCCGCTCCAACTTCCATCTCTCCGCTACACACCAAGAACGTTCTTCCTCATGAGATTGTAGCGCTTAATTGCCTTATGGACACCATGAAAGCCGCGAAGATTGTCCACGGGTCACTCGAAGGAAAGCAGAAATAATAGCGTCCCGTTTCCCATCTCGTCGCCTGTCTCATTGCCTCCAAGGTATTAGCTAATATCCCGCTGTCTTCCTGATTGGACGCAGGCTAGGTAAACCCCAGGATCCCGACACTGATCTAAAGGATCCTATCCGCGTCATCATATAAGAATATAGACGGCGCTGGTTCTCATCAAGTGAGAGGTGCTGTGACCGACTGCGCGAGGAGTGTCGCGTCACGGAGTGATGTGAAGCGGCACCAACCTCAGAGGGTATGATCCTGAACCTTCCTAGGAACACAGTCTAGCTTTCGTACCCCGTGTCCCAGAGAACTCTGCTGATCATCGCTCGACATCTAGGGGTAGGGCTTGCTCTCTTCTTGGCTTTCCTGACCCGCAAGCTGGCTTATACAAGCCCACTGCCTTCCCAGATTTACAAGTCTTTTCTTTACGGGAACACCCCACCATGAGGTTGACGCCGGGAGCTACCGTCCTCGCGGCTGTCGTGGCGCTTCTTACCATTGTTGATGAGGCACCGTTAGTTGCCTCATCTGATCAAAACAACGGGTGCTGGCCGGCCAAGCTTGGTTAATGATCCCAACAATGGACGCCTTACCCGACCGGCGAGGCCGGAGCTATTTTCGATGGGGTAGAAACGAGGTAGGATGGAATGTTGGATGGTTCATCAGGAGGAACACATTGCGGACTGGAGGCCCGTTTCTGTTCCGGCCTTAACGAGGTTGTTTTGTGTTTTGAGATGGACCAGATGAACTAGGAGTTGGAATATCAGCTGTTTTCTTCTTTCCCCTGAATCCCACAAAACGCTGGGATGTGAGTAAGACGAAGCAATGGGCCACTTGAGAGGGTTCTCCATGAGATTTCTACTAGGCGAGGTAGGACTTGAAAGGCGAAAAATTTCCAAGTGAATTGCATTGTATTAAAATTTGAGCCATGATAAAATGACAATGGCGTTGGGCGTGAAATATTATGATAAAAAAGGTTCTACCTTATCTGCAGGAAAGAAGGTAAGTACTGCCCGGATTATTTCAAGGCCCATACCTCTTGCCGTCCACTTATCTTGCCGACAAGGCATCCTGGAATTCTGGCAGAGCGAGCGATCGACGAGCGGGTTTGACAACAGAGCAGGCCTGCTTGGCTCTCTTCCATTTGGTGCGGTTGATGCAAGGTATGGATTAGCTAATCGACGCACCCCAAAAGCTGTGGGTGGGACCATCCACAGCTTAACTTCCTATTCCCCCAAGTCGACAAAGACGACTGATACGAGTTGTCGCAAAGTTCCTTGCGAACACATAACACTTACTGGTGGCCTTAACCCTCCTAAGACAGAGGTGGAAGTTTGCATGAGAGCACTCGATTTCCTTATCAGCACGATCCGCATCCATCAGCGTCCCCGCCATGGCGGCGTCTGAAATCCAAGACTACGCCTCGATCATCCTCAACCACACGCCCCAGCCGTATTCCTTCCACTTCTCGCCCTTTCTCCGCCAAGTCCACCACCACGGACTCCCAGCCGACCGACCGATATGTAAGGCTTACGCATCGGGCCACTGCCCCAACGGAACGAAATGCCTCGAGCGGCACGTCAGCGACCCCGTGGCCTCCAAGACAGGTGGCGGCGCTCACGCTTCCGGCCTCAACTCTCTCGTCTGCAAACACTGGCTTCGCGGCCTGTGCAAGAAGGGCGAGCAGTGCGAGTTCTTGCACGAGTACAATCTCCGCAAGATGCCTGAGTGCAACTTCTTCGCGCGGAACGGATACTGCTCTAATGGCGAGGAATGTCTGTATCTGCACATCGACCCGCAGAGTCGCATGCCGCCTTGTCCGCACTACGATCGTGGGTTCTGTCCCCTGGGACCTACATGCTCGAAGAAGCATGTGAGGAGGACGCTATGCCCGTTCTATCTAGCGGGCTTCTGCCCGGACGGGAAGGAATGCAAGGAAGGAGTGCACCCCAAGTGGAGTACGGATCTAGAGAAGCCTACGCCGAAGACAGAAAAGCCGGAGGATGACAGCTTGGGTCCGCCGCGGAGGGTGGATATACCTCCACCAGAGGACGATAGGGATCGGTTCAGGGATAGAGATCGCGATGAAGGGCGTTTCCATCGTGGTCGTGGTGGAAAGTGGCGGGGTAGGGGTGATAGGAGGTTCAGAGGCAGGGCCTTTTAGAACTCGGGCCGATTTTCGGAAGGGACTTGTTTGCACTGCCATGAGACCTGGCAGTCGTCACGAGCACTTGCCAATAATGACGGAGTTGGAAGTGGACGGCGTTTATGTTCATATAGAAAGGGATACGGTGATTTGCATCAATACCAGCCACGTCAGCGGTCGAATGTTGAAACATACCATCTATTTGTGGTCTTACAAATTCGTGAGAATATGACATGATATCCATGAGCAAAGTGAACCAATTACGAGTTGTATAGAGCACCATCCCCTCCGCAGAATGCCTTCCCGGTAGCAATCAAGGCTCTCTCCAGACATTCGATACTATTCTACTGTCCGGCGGGATAGCAACGAAGTCCTGGGGACTTGCCTCCCCGTCATCACTCTCGGCCAAGGAGCCTTCCGACGAGCCGCTCTGCCAGGACGATAGCTCGTCCACCTTTCGAATCCCCATCATCCATGTGACAAGGCCTCTTGGTGCCCACCGACCAACGAACCCGTAGACGCTAGCACCCAAGCCTATACGGACAGTGCTGGACGTAATAGACCCGTCAATAACGTCAAAAACGGCATTGTGAAGATATTTCAATGAGCTTCCCTTCATGCCCCTGATCCTCCCTCCTGAAATGGCAGATTCGCTCTGGATCACAAAGTTGCGCCCATAGGCTATCCGGGCGTTCTCTGGCCAGTTAGTCGAGGGCAGGCCCTGGTCGCCGCCCTGGCTCTTGACAGGCGTAAAACTGCTGAAGTCGAATGTGCCCAGCTGCATATGTGTAACGGGGATGGATAGAGGACGGAGTTCGGCTGTGAGCACCTCCGTGAATGCCGTCAAAGCGGAGCAAACTGTAGCCTCTGGAGCGTGGAAAGGTGGGTTGATAGAGGATATGATCGACGGCGTGAAGACCAACACCTTGGGCGGCTCCTGCTTCTCGCCCACCGGACGTAGACGGGCAGTGAGAAGAGGGAGGAAGGCCTGGATCGTAACGATAGGATGGAGAATATGGGTGTTGAAGACGTCGGCGAAGTTGCTCGGCGGTATGGTCGCTATAGGCGAAGTTTGGTAGCTGAGCGCTGGGATGAGGATGATTGATTTAAGAGAAAGGTGGTCGGGTCGTGCCCTCGGCACAGGGACGTAGGGCGATTTCAGGAAGGCGGCAAAACGCTCAATAGCAAGGGTAGCACTAGGAGGCTGATAGAACGGTCAGTCCGAGGTACGGTATTGGGAACCCGATGAGGTAGAATTTGACACTCACATTGGTGACATCGATGGTCAACGGTCGAACGTCAGGTCGTGAGAAGCTCTGCACACATGCTTCGTCCTCTGATCCGCCGCAGACGACGAAGACCATGAAACCCTTCCTCTCCATGTCCAGAGCCAACGATCTCGTCAGGGGTAGGTCGGGTGACCCGGCAATGACAACCACTTCCACACGGCCACCGTTTCGTTTGGATCTCCTTGCTTTTCTTGACTTTCGGAGGTTGCGAGCGCTCTTGTATGCCCGGTATGATACCAGGCCTAGAACGACGGCACCGACTCCAATGGCCACTCTATTTCTGACGATCCATCCCTGCACTCTTTCGAAGCGCGACGCGTCGACTATGAAGATCGGGTCGGGAGGCGGCGGCGAAGGCCGGAAGGCATTGGGAAGCCACGGGGATGTTGATAGGGTAGACCGCACAGCTGTGGCGGCGGTTTCGATTTTCCCGTCGATGACGTCCGCTAGGTCGCCTGAATACCGCCAGATCTGGTTGGGCAACGCCGACAACTAATGGGCACAAATAGTCAGAAGACTGGCATTCTCTACCCAACTTCGGCAGGGATAACTCATCATACCAAGTCTAAGAACGCCTGGTCGTCGGCAGACATTATGGGCAAATTCCGAGAATGCCGTGGAGTTGAATGGTTGAAAGGACAAGGAAAAGCAACGCTCGTGATAAACACCAGGTAGTCCGAGCTATTTCCGTTAATTATGATGACATGATCCTTGTTCGCAAAGAAACGCGTGAATACTGCCCAATTTTACCGCTTGCTGGAGCGGAAAGCCCCACTATATAAGGTCCCGACCACCAGTAAGAATTGGGGAAACGGCTGCACCCGTCCCTTCTTCCAGTTCGCCAAAAACCCGTGTTGAGCCGCCTGTGCCGAAACCTCCAAACTCTCAGGACGACGTCTCTAATTCAGACATTTTCAGGACTCAGATTCAGACTCTTCCAGGACAGCTATCTCGTGACTCTGTAACAAGCTTCCTTGCTACACACCTTAACCTCACGTAACTCAGCATCTCACCACCACCAGGCTTCGCGCACACCACTTTGGCAGCGTCCGCAACTTCTTTGATACAACCTTCCCTGTCTTTCTCAGGAACTGCGTCGAAGAAGGACTGGCCCATGAGCCTCACCCACCCTTCCACACCCCCCTTGTCGGTAGTAGTTGGCCTCCATTCCCGTTCAATGCGCTCGACCTTCCACCCGCCAACCGTCTCCTCCATGACATTGACAACCCAATCTTCGTCGGGGAAGAACCACGGATCGGCCTTTTGAGCCTCATCCATACCAATATGCCGTGCGCTAGCCATGAGTAGAGCTATTCTCATCTCGGGAACATTTCCGAGGCCCCCCATCTCGAAGACGAAAGTGCCTCCAGGCGCCAGGACATCGCGGACCGAGCGGAAGAAGTCCGCTCGCTTTTCCAGGGGTCTCAAGACCCAGTGCAGTGCGGCGCTGGAGAAGACCTTGGTGTAACCTTCCTTTCTAAACGCCGTGGAGGCTTCCAGTTCCGTGGCGTCGAGTACTGGCGGGCGCTCCCTGTAAGTGGTTACTTCTCCCCAGGCGAATGATGCCTACCCTTACCTTCAAAGGTGCAGTTTTCGGCACCCGCAACAGCTGCCTGAGCGGCTTCGATCATTTTGGGCGAGCTGTCTATCCCATGGAGCGATCCGCTTCCTTGGGAAAGAATATTGGCCAACTCGACATCGATGGCCCCGTCTTGGTACAGAGTCAGCGCCGACGGCCTGGCTAGGTACCAGCACACTAACCTCCGCATCCAATATCTAGGAGCACATCGTCCTTTTGTAGGTTCAGCCACTGCACTACCTTCCCTGCGAGCTTGGGGACGAAGGAGGCGGAGTGTTGGTATGCCTTCCCAGATTGTCAGTCCCATTCTAGGAGCATGTATGACAGCGGTTTGTTGTACCTCAGAAGCCCAGTGGTCCTTGGTTGGCGGTGACATTTTCATTTGTACATCTGCCGGTTATCTTTGGAGCACGTTTGAATTGGAAGTGCCTATCTCATTTGAGCTTTTTATATGCCTTGAACAGGCCAGCTCAAGTAGGCAGGTCTGGGGACTTCTGAGGACTGGCGGCCGATTTCGGACACATGTGCTATCTGCTCTCACTGTAGTGCTCGCCAGTCCGGCCACATGGGGTGGCATCCTTGATGCCCCTGAATGGCCAATTGTACTGCTACGAGCGGCGCCGCTACGAACTGGCCCGCATTCGACGTATTTCACTATCCGGTACAGGAGCGGGGCATTGCTCTCCAAGTTACAAGTCGGCGAGTATTTGAAAACTTACTGCCGATTTCGGGGCGCATGCGAGCCATCCGCTCCTTCTGTTATTACAGGTGCAAGTAATCCCCATTCCCCATTATCGCCAGACCCGCTTAACTCCATTTACCTTACATTGGCACGTAGATATCTCCTGTTTCCTATTGCCAGGTGAATAAGCACAACGTCACTTGTAGTATTGGGGCTGGTCAGGTCGGAAAACAACGCCTCCTCGGAATAATGCGGGGCTCTGGTTTGCGCCGAGCCAATGAAAGACCGCGAGCCATACCGCCTGCCCCTGCTCCTGTCCGGGGAAGCTTAGCGCAACTGGGGAACGCGGGGAGCCGACGGGGTGTGGATGTTATCATCTGGGGAGGGCACTCACCGGTTATCAGCGGAACACCGAAACGGTCGCGTGACAAGAAGGCGAGGAATGTTGCAGTAGCTTGCTTCCAGTGAAGCTTCCTGCACTTCCCCTTTCCCCAACTTCCTCTGACACGTTTTCTCATCTTCACTCGTAACAACAGGGGTACAGAACTAGGCCTTACCAAAGTTGTGCCTTAGCACCGACGACATACCCGCCTCAAAGAGCTATTAGCCCGGTAGATCACTCGACTGGTCTTGGGATTTGAGGGCTTCACTCCCCCAGCCCCCCCAAAAAGCGAGAAAATGGCATTTCTGTTTCCGGGTTATTACAAGCACTGGCGTGCTTGCTATTTCAAACGAGCCGAAAGAGATGAGAGGATAGATGAGCTGAAGAAGGAGGGCTGTGACCAACGGTTCACATCCAAGGAGGCGCAAATCATTGAGGGCGACATTGATCAGCTCGTTAAGGATATTCGGTCAGCGGTTGTCGATCCCCATGATGTCCTGAACGCATATGCGAAGGTCGCGATAAAAGCTCACGAAAACACCAACTGCGCCACGGAGTTCATGGTTTCAGCAGCCCATGAGTGGCTACGTAATGGGGACATTAATCTCAAGGGGCCCCTTGCAGGGGTTCCCATAAGCCTCAAGGACAACATATCCGTCGGGGGCTTTGATTCATCCACGGGGTACAGCAGTTTCGTGGGCAACAAGAACCCCCAGGATGGGGCCATGGTAAGGCTGCTCAAGGAAGCCGGCGCAGTACCCTATGTCAAGACGAACTTGCCTATAACACTCCTCAGCTTCGAGTCGGCCAACGATGTGTGGGGGCAGTCCACCAATCCTCACAACAACAAATACACACCCGGCGGCTCTACCGGTGGTGAAGCGGCTCTCATTGCTCTAGGTGGGAGAATCGGCATAGGGAGTGATGTCGCTGGCAGTGTACGTGTCCCGGCACATTTTTCGGGAATTTACACCATCCGGTGCTCGACTGGCAGATGGCCAAAGCATGGAATGTGCACCAGCATGCCCGGTCAGGAGGGCGTTCCGAGCGTTTACAGTCCGATGGCACGGACTCTGAAGGATCTCCAATACTTCTCCAAGTCACTCATTCAGATGGAACCGTGGAAATACGACCCGTCTGTCCATCCATTGGCCTGGAGAGAGGACATTGCCGAGAAGTACCGGAACAAGAAATCACTCCGGGTTGGGATAATGCGGACGGATAATGTCGTCGAACCGAGTCCCGCCTGCAAGAGAGCTCTGGGAACGGCTGAGGCAGCTTTACGCGCGGCTGGCCATGAGATCATCGAGATCGATCCGCCGTCTCCTTACGAAGGACTCTACCTAGGCGCACAGCTCCTCAATGCCGATGGATGCCAGATGTTCAAGTCATTCTTCAGCACGGGAGAGTGGGAGGACGCCGGGGCGCGTCAGATGAGCTTCCTCATGTCTGTCCCTCGACCTCTCAAATACCTGTATTACCTTTGGGTGAAGTACATCCGCGGAGACGCTATCTGGGCCGACCTCGTAAAGGATTGGTACCCGAAAACGGCATATGAGAACTGGCAGCTTGTATCCAGGCGAGAGGCGTACCGGATGAAGTGGTTCCAGTGGTGGAGCAGGACGGGCGTGGACTGCTTACTGACGCCCCCGAATGCGACGCCGGCAGTGCCTCATGGTGGGATGAAGGACGCCGTGAGCAGCTGCGGGTACACCTTCCTATTCAACGTTGTAAGTGATTACAGACCAGGCCATCGGTATCTAAGAGGAAGCAGCTAACAACTCGGTCTTTGGTTCCAGTTGGACTACAGTGCGGGGGTTCTGCCTGTCCTCAAGGTCGACAAAGACCTCGATAGGCTGCCCAGAGGCTTCAACATCAATAACCTGAATGGTGTCGCCCAGGGAGCCTACAAGCTCTACGATGCAGAGGCGATGCATGGCCTTCCAGTGGGGGTGCAGATAGTTGGGAGGCGGCTCGAAGAGGAGAAGGTGCTTTCCATCATGGGAACCGTTGAGGAAGCTCTTCGCAGGCAAGGGAACCAGTATCGAGTCGTCGATATTACAAGTGAGGCACAATAAGGTGATGGATTGGTTGACGCTATGCAAAGCCCGTTTCGCCGTGCAAGTTCAGTAATAATACTATTTATTATTCGAAAGAACACCGTTGGGACGAAGACCCCACCGATCCATCTCAGTTTTTTGGGCCATCCGGGGTTGCTGCATGAAATGTCGAGAGCCAAGGCCAATGGGTTCCCACACGCCCAAATACTGGGCGTGTTCCACTCCATGGAAATAAAATCTTTAAAAATAAAAAATAAAAAAAATAATAAAAATTAGAAATAAAAAAGACAGCCATGGCGTGGCACTCAAATCAAATCCGACTCGGAGGGACCGGCGAATACAATGTGAGGCCGCCGGTGGAAGGAGGAATATGCAACAGAATTATGCCCATGTATTCGCTGATACCCCCTGCTCTGATGATGCCTGTCAGATCCGACAGTCTGGATTGGGCTGGCATCCAATAACCCAAGCACTCGCTGGTGGCGTCCTCAGCGATGTGACAATATGACAGGTAACAATACCCTGGTTTCCTGGGTTTCACAAAGATCAGAGGACGACAAACCACACCGCAGCAGGCTTGGGGTTCGTAACCCCCAAGAACTTACCACAACGCCCAAAAATCCCACTCCATCCCGCGGATATGGGCGGCCATGGGTTAAATTTTCGACAGCAGCTTCGCCAAGGGCCAGGCCTCGGTTCAACTAAGTCCCCGCACATTGGCCCGCTCTTCGGCAGAGACGAGCGCCGAGAATGTGAACCAGTTCGTCAGTCTGAGAGCTTCTTCGCTCAAACGCCAGTTATTCGCCTGACAATCGGCTCTTTCCTTGGCCCAATCTCGCGTTCGTCCAAGTTCGAGACGTAGCGAGATGTGCCAAGCCCCAGTCCACGTCTGAAGGGATCTTTTGGTGCAGACTCCGCCCAGATCGCCTCACAGGTCGCCAATCTAGCCCCATGAGGAATATGGGCACATGGAAGACACGCAAGTACGGTTGTCGCACGGGATTCCCTTTTCATGTGTTCTGTACCCACAATTTGCGCTCTCCTACTCTCCCCCACGGGGCAGGAGCGTTGGAGGAATTGGCCTCCAACCCCGTGACCGCAGACGCACTGGCATTCCCCCCGTGCGGTCAAGATGTTGCTTCATGGCCGCTCCTCACATGTCACTAAGCCTGAAGTTCGCAGTCAACTTGAAGGGAGCCCTGTGCATTCACCTCTGAGCCCCTCGACTCGGCTTTGCTCGGGCACCAGATGTAGCCACATCCTCAATGTGTCGGCATGAGGAGCCCCGCCTGGACGACCACATGGCCGCTATGACCTCATTTAACCAGATACTTCGGACCGTTTTTGGCTCCCGCCGCCCATAAAGAGTATTGGCCAAACGTGAAGGCTTTAGTGGTGCCAGCGTAGCTGTGCATCTAATGGGAACTGGCCACACGCCGGATCCACCTCTTGACGGAGACCGCAGCAGACCAGATGGTCCCGAATCATGTTGCCGGCTGGTCTTCCTCTGCCACGCAGCTTGCATACAGCCTGGAGGTCATGGAAACAGGAAAACCCCGCCCAATACCATCCAGTCACCCCTGCGAGAACCTCTCATCCGCGACAATCTTCAGGTCTCATTTATCATGGCGCCAAGGAGCCAAGTATCCGCTATTTCCGAAGATGCACGTCAGAACTTGCTTTCTGTCCTGGTCAATTCCATGGTTGAAGAAAGGTGGGAAAGAAAACTGGGTATCAAGACACTGACAGCCTGCTTGACGACTATGGGGACAAGCGTGCGCGGGATCCACAGCGATATTGGCCCAGATCAACCCGATATAACAACTCGGCTCTCACTTGCGGTCTCTTCCACCTCGCATTATTGCCGCACGTCCATCGTACCTCTTTCATGGGCTTTCGTAGGGGCCCTTGCGCCAGCTACGGACCCCGAAACCAGTAAGCGGGGCCTGGCCCTTAGTCTCGGTGTTGTTCCGAACTTCGCATGCCCTCAGGGAAGAAGTGGATCTGAACTCGCACTGAGCCCCTATTGGAGTCCTTCTTGAGAGTGCTAAGAACGTTTTTCTTGGAGCACCCTCCGAGGAAACAGGGTTTCTGCACCTGGGTCTACCTGTGGTCACCCAGTCCTGCTGGGATCGACGTGCAGTACCGAACTCCGGCAACGTTACCACCATTAGTCTTGGCCACGACATGGCCACGGCTTGGTGGCCCCTTTAGCTTCCCTTTAGCCGCCTCTTTTTTTGTTGGTGCGCTCAGGGCTCCTTCCCAATGTCCAGTGGCTCGGATCACCAGTCATACATGCTAGCTTCGGCCGCCCGCAGACAGATATTTCCCGGAACCGTGGGCCTTCGGCGAAGGATGCAGCCAACAGCCTGCCTGTCCTGCCGAGTGGAGGATACTTGGTATTTTACACTCTTGACCTGCATACCGTAAGGAACATAACCCCTCTCCTCTCAACCACCCCTCTGCCCCACCGCCTCTATGCACCAACAACGCGGTTGTTTTCAGGGTTCAGAAAACCTTCACTCCCCCGCGATCGGTGCAGCGCGGCTCCCCGCCCGCTTTTCCCCTTCACCCTCCCCACCACCGACCGTCATAGGGCGGGGGCCTGGAACACACATGCTGGCGGCCTTCATCGCGATGTGTCAGTTTCTTTATCCGACCTTGGGTCTGCGGACATCGGAGAGCATCCGACAGGTAGTAGTAAAAGTAGGGGAAGCTTTTCAACCAACACTGTCTCCCCCCAAACAAGAACAACCCACCAGCCGCGTTACTCCTGTGGAGACCCGACTCCGCAAGGACGGCATAAGAATGCCAGTTTATAATGGGAACCTGGTCTGAGGGCTAGCCGTTTTGTTTACCCTGTTCCCACCCCCTAGTGGCCGCGTTGAACTCAAACCTGCCGCCGGACATGGCGAGGTCGAGGAGGTCGGTTGGTCCGGGACGAACCCTTTTCCTGATGGCAGTCCTCATTTTACGTCTCGTCCCCCCTCTCCTCGACGCTTGGATCCCAGTTTCCCACTGCGGAATGCTAGCCGTCCATTCTGATGGCGCACTGTCATGTCTCGCTGGCCCCAGTTTCAGTGACTCGGGGAAGCGAGTTGGTGGGGCTAGGAAGGATTCTAGATCATCAACCCCGAACAGCTACCGTCAAGGAACATCTGCCCATCACGCCTGCATGCGAGGTCACACAGGTCAAGTTAAACAACACCGTGGCGCATTCCCTTACGCCATGTGAACCTCTCAACAACTGCATCTGTGGCCTTCTCGTGCACTTGCCGATAGGCGGCCTCCGGCCCCTGAGACCTTCTCGGCCAACGGCCATTTCACGCTCTGTGCTCACACACGACGCCTACAAAGCTGACTTTCTTCTTGGGGAAGGTAATAGTAAGCCGCATCTGGGAACGGAGCTGTCCACTCTTCTATGGATCCAAGCCTACAATGAAGCTTTACTCGGATGGCTCAAACAGAGGACGACATTCTCTTCGTTCCATGGACGTTCCCTCCGAGATGTGGAGCTTCCTTTGCCCCGTTTTCCTAAGTTTATCCATACTGCCCATTAGGAGAAAACGCGTTTCAAAGCGCCCAAATTTCCCCCAGGGCCGGCCATCCCCGTTGATACGCCCATACTGGCTTCGGCCCCCGGCCCACCCCGTACCCCCCCTCTCACGGTTCAATACCACTCTTCGTCGAACTCTTGCCAACTACATGCCGTAAATGGGAGTTACCGGGTAGTGAGAGTTGTTCTCTTCCTGTACCCCACTCGTGCCGTTAGTATGAGGAATGACAACACTGCAACATGAAGGGTCTTCGGGATGAAAGGGAGCGGTTCTGGCAAAGAGAATGTCCGCAGCGATCCCCGCAGCAATTATGTCATGCGTTATGGGTCTCCCTCCACTGGAGGCCTTCCTGTCCCGTTCTTCCACTGGCGCGAATTGACACCGCTGTCTGGTCGAGACGTTGCGTCGTCTCAGGATAGGCGGGAAAGGGATGGGATTAACTGGAATGTCCAGCCTCTCCGGTCATCACCGCGTCCACTATCCCGCTCTGACATGTCCGAGGCCGGTCATCGCCAGCGTTGTTCCGGGTCTGGGATCCGACTTATATACTCACCTGCCCCAGGCCAAGCTTCCACCCACTTAGTGTGGGCGGTACATCGCCGGCCTACGCATGAATGGCTGACTTATTTGTCTTCCCAGAATGATATCCTCTAAATATCTCCACTGCTGTCTTACATTCGAATCCCAATAACATCCTGCCATCCAGTGGCAACCTAGCCCTCGAAAGAGCTGCGCAATACTGAACTCCCCAGGTCTAGAGCCTACGGGTGGCATACTATAATGAGTCCTTCATCCTCCCACAAGTCGCGTATGGCGGCTAGCGTCGCCAATGTGATGTTTGCAAACGCCGTCTACTTTCCAAATCACAAAATCTACGAAGGATATACGCCGGCCGGTATGAACTACAAGTGCATAAACCACGTCTACTACGCTTTCGCCACGGTTGGTATGGACGGTGTTGTCTATGTAAGCCCATAGACCTCGAACTTGTGATTAGATATACGTGAGTTAACACGCGGGAACTAGCTGAGTGATGAGTGGGCCGATGCCGGGGCGGACGTCGACGGCGTGAAGGGTGGACTTGGGTCTCTTATGCATCTCAAGCAGCGACACCCCCATTTACGTGTCCTTCTTTCCATCGGCGGCGGGAGTTCGGTTCATACGTTCCCCCTGGCCGCCAGTAACGACGTGTTTCGGCACAACTTTGCTAGCTCGGCCAAGGGCCTGGTGGAGGCATCCGGATTAGACGGCCTCGACGGCAAGTACTCTCACTCGGGACTGATATCTCGCAAGAACCGAATAGCAGCCTTTACTGACATTGTGCCTGGCAGTCGTGTGGGAATACCCGTCTGATGTGGGACAGGGCCTAGACTTCCTCTCCCTTCTAGCTACGATCCGATCCTACCTCCCCCGGGACGAATATGTCTTGACGGCGGGACTTCCCGCCAGCGAGGGGATCTTGCAATACGTTGATCTAAGACAAATGGCCGAGTATCTAGACGTCCTCAATCTCATGACATACGATTTCTACGGCCCATGGACGAAACGATCCGGCCATCATGCGCAGCTCTACTCAGCCAACACAAGTGAGCCATCCGCTGCTGCAATTGTACAATATGTTATGAGTCGTGGCTTCCCAGCCAAAAGAATACTGCTCGGTATCCCCACATACGGTCGCAGCTTCCTACACGCCTCAGGGCCAGGCCAGAAGTTCCGCGGGGATGGCGGAGATGACGGCACTTTTGAATACCGTGAGCTTCCAAGGAGAGGCTGCAAGGAAACCGTCGATAAGCGTGCCTGCGCGGCAATGTGTGTTGGGGGTGACGGAGGTTTCGTATCGTATGACAACCCGGAGACGGTAAAGATGAAGGCTGCATTCTGCAAGCAGAAAGGTCTTGGGGTAAGTCCACAAAATATTTCCTGCCGCGCGCGATATAGGTCTCCGGAGCCGACTGACATCTGGGTCAAGGGGCTCTTTTATTGGGCAGGTCCCATGGACGTCATGGATGATAAGTCGAGAAGCCTCGTCGCCGCTGGATTCAAGGCGTTGCATTCGTCATAGATGGGGTGGGACCTGGTATACCTCTCCTTAGGCCTTTGGCCTAAAGATATTCACGCATGCACTAGACAAAGAACAATACCTGTCAACGTGTTTGGTTCTTTTTGAGCCGGGGCCGGGGGGGGGGGGGCAGGCAGCAGGCAGGCAGTTGCTTTCATGCACGCCGTCGGCGCCAATCCGTTGCTAGAACAAGGCGACAAGTAGAGCTGCATCAAAATTGGACAGCTTAGAGCTTACTCGTTGCGATGTCCTGCTGCACGTCCCGGCGTGGTTGCCCCTTATCTCATTTTCAGAGCCGTGATACCACTGACCTGTTACTCCTGCAAGTTATTGGAGGCTGCCGAGAGCCGGAGTATTCCCCATATACGCTGCAGATAGGATGAAGCGCTGAGGGCAAATAAGACAGATAAGATGTCCTCTGAAAATATAAAAGAAAGAAAGGGACTCAATAGCAACGTGACCACTTAATGCACAACTGAATGTCGTCGCCAGACGTTCAGTTTATTGACCATTTCCTTTGTCAATGCGGAAAGGAAGGGGGCGGGGGGCCCGCTGAGGAGGAAATCGCCCATGATTCTTTGTCATGCCCAGGATTCTCGAGTGATCGACGCAAAAAGGAGTTTCCTTGGGACGTCGCATTTGTCGGTCGCGGTTATCGTTGTCTGTCTCTCCCTGAGAGCAGTTTCAGACCCGTGGGTGCTGCTCCACGTGACCCGCATGTCACGGGCTCTAACATCGGTGGACGTCATCCCGCCATTTCACGGAGGATCCTAGTACGCTTCAGCCTCTACACTCCGGTTCCAGGAGAACCCCGATCGATTTACCGGGTGCCCTGCTCACGTACCCGTACAGCCATGTCCGGATCCGTAGCAGATCCTTCGTCACTCGAGCGAGGTACGTCCCAGAACTGTTGGCTTCCGTTACGTTGCCCGTCGTACCAAACTGACCACTGACCACTTTGGCATATTCCATTCAGTGAACTACGACCCCATTGAACATTTGAACCTGCTATTCCCCCACCCGTCGTCCGCCGCGTCCATATCCGGAGTGTCCCAAGCCGTCCAGCACCATAAAGATGGCCTTTCCAAGGACATTTCGGGCCTGGAGCTTACCCAGGCCTACGGCCCAGAGTCGAGCCTCGAACGGATGCAGGCCGCACAAGAGGAACTGGCACAACTTTTCAGAAAGATAGAAAGCGTTCGACTAAAAGCGGCGGAGACTGAGCGGAACATCACTTCCATGACAGCCGACATTAAGCGCCTCGACGGAACGAAGCGGAACTTGACTAAGAGCATGACGGCTCTCAAGCGGCTGCAGATGCTTACCACTGCGTACGATCAGCTCAAAGGGCTCGCCAAGACCCGTCAGTATCGAGAGTGCGCGGGGCTGTTGCAGGCCGTCATTCAACTGATGAAGCACTTCAATAGTTACCGCAGCATCGAGCAGATCGCGGCACTTAGTCGGGGAGTGTCCGATCTCCAACGGGAGCTACTGGAGCAGATCTGCGAAGACTTTGAGATTGCCTTTGCCAAGGGTGAAGTGTCCGCTCGAAGGGGGACCCTGATAGAGGCGTGTCTTGTTATGGATGCGCTTGGGGACGCGGCTCGGTCTCGCCTAATTGCGTGGTACGTCAACACTGAGCTCCGTGAGTACCGTCAGGTATTCAGGGGCAATGATGAAGCGGGGAGTCTCGACAATATTGGGCGACGATACTCCTGGTTCAAGCGCATGATGAAGACGCACGAAGAGGAGCATGCCGCAATATTCCCCCTACATTGGCGGGTCAACGAAGCGCTGGCGACGGCCTTCTGTGACGGGACAAAAGACGATTTCCGCGGTATACTCGAAAGGAGCATGCGGCGCGTGGATGGTAACAAGATCGATGTCAATCTGCTCTTAAGCTGTCTCCAGGAAACGCTGGACTTCGAGCAGGCTCTTGAGCGACGCTTTGCAAGCGAACCAAGGGCTAGCATAGACACGCTCAGTTCTCTCGAGGACCGTGCTCACAGCTTCAACGGGTCAATATCTGTCGCTTTTGAGCCATACCTGAGCCTGTGGGTCGAGTCACAGGACAAGCAGCTCGCAGCCATGATACCCAAATACCGGAACCAACCGCTAATCCCCCTAGACGAAGAATTCTCACCGCAGGCCGTCATTTCATCAGCCATCGAGCTCTTCCATTTCTATAAGATCACCCTCTCGCAGTGCGCCAAACTCTCTACGAGCGAGCGGCTTTTGGACCTGTCGAAGACTTTCGCTAAATACCTGGACGAGTACGCCCAGCAGGTTCTCCTACACCTCCTCCAAGCGGCCCCTCAGCAGGCCCCTTCACTCCATGACATAATCCTTGTCCTGAACACGGCCGACTTTTGGCACATTAACACAACCCAGCTGGAGGAAAATATCAGGAGGAGAATTGACTCAGAACTGGCGTCGAGAGTTGACCTATCATCCCAATCCGACGCTTTCCTAGGCGTTGCTAGCGCTGCAGTGATTGCATTGGTCCGTGATGTTGCGAATAGCTGCGAACCCGTGTGGAGAGAGATGAGGAACACAAACTGGAGCACCATGGACAGTGTGGGCGACCAAAGCTCTTATGTTGGAGAGTTGCTCAAGCATGTCAACTCTAGGGCTGAGGAAATCCTAGGAATTATGCACAAGGCACAGTACGCGCGGGCATTTTGCGACAATCTTGTGGAACACATAGCGACGGCATACATCAACAACGTTGTTCAATGCCGGCCGATATCAGAAGTTGGTGCGGAACAGGTAGGTTATAGTTCCTCCCCTCCCCTCCCCCAACAAGAGGCGATCGTATAGCCGACTCACTTCGTCATAGATGCTCTTAGATAAATACGTCCTTACGAAAGCATTTGAGAACCTCCTCTCGTATCACAATCCCACACCTGAGGGCCACGCCCCCCCAACGAGTTTTGTCAAGCGGGTGTCCCAGATCATGGGCCGTATCGACCCGCTCCTGAAGACTCTACAGGTTCGGCCATCACCTCCGGAGGGACTTGTCCAGGCCTACCTTATCCACATTGCAGACCGCTCCGAATCGAACTTTAAGAAGATACTAGACCTCAAAGGCATGAGAAAGCACGATCATCCTCATCTCTTGGAGCTTTACACGGTGCACCGTGACAGCACACCGAGCGACAAGCTTGTCGCCAGCTCGACGCTTCTCACGCCTCTCATGGCGGCGTCCGGCATGGGTAATACAGGGCTCGGTGTCATTAATCCCACCTCAGCCTTGACGGGGACAGCGGGCTTGCAGACGAGGTTTGAGGCGGGTTCGCTTGGCGAGAAGTTACTCAATGCAGCCAGGGAAATGGGGAACAGCGCCACAGAGAAGACGGGTGCTCCAAACAACGAGAAGGCTACAATTAACGAGAACCTGCGGAGCTTCGGGAACTTCTTCAAGCGCGACATCGGAGGGCTGGGCGCAAGATTTGGTAAGCGGGATGGCAGCGTCGGCGCAAGCGGAGACGAGCGGCGATGATTTCATAGCATGGGAGGGATGATGGCACCAGTGTGCATCACATCGGATCAGATAAGATAATGAATGTCGAAGCAAAGCACTTCTCTCCCGAACCCCGTTGGCCACCCAATTCCCTGGTGAGCAGTATCAGTACAGGACACTCCGTACCCGCCCGAGCTCGGAGCACCAGGCGCTGGTACCTGATTCGACAGGGTGGGATATTTGTCATGGAATCTTCACAAGAGTGCGTTCCTGGATCCACTCACATGATTAATAATCGACTTGCAGTGGGATTGCCACCACCCAGGCGCAAGCCCGTGTTTGGACCCTGCGGATCTCTTGGCCCGTTCTCCGACGACTAAAAATTGTACCGAATTCGCAATCGGACAGAGGTTACAAGATTCGAATTATCTCCACTGCGGTCTTCGACGTACCTTGTGGACGCACTGCTGCCCGTACCTCGCACGCCAGATCCCACGCGCGCCCTGATCCGTAATCAATCCATTTTCCGGTGGATTTGCAATCTGGGAGCCCAAGAGCCGCAAACACCGCCGTGCATAAGAAGGCCCGCAATTCCTCCCCTCCCGTCCGACGCCGCGCCAGCACCCCGCCATTCCGGCGACATACCCCTCCAAGCCGTCAAACTGTTTTCGTTCGCCTTCTTCCGCACTTTTCGCCCGAGCGCAGCCGGACTCTCTGTCGCGGCCTCTGCTGTTTCTTTCAAGAATACTAGGAATACATCTGTTCTAGGCACCCGGGCCATGCACAGCAAGGTTGTCAGTACGTGCAGAACTAACCCCCCCCCTTCTCCTTCTTCTCCCAGGGCCTGATGGCCCCGGCCAGCCGTTGATGGCGGGGAGCCTACCTCCCGTCCTGCTGCGTGGAAGCGTCACCTAGCCCTGCGAACTAACTCTTTTTACCAAACAGTTATCGGGTCGGGGCCGGCCGCCCACACAGCGGCCGTATACCTCGCGAGAGCGGAGCTGAAACGTAAGCCACCACGATTGAGGTGTTCGCCGCACCTCTTCCCTGGGCGTATCACTGCTGACAGCCTCTAGCCGTCCTCTACGAAGGCTTCATGGCCAATGGCGTGGCCGCCGGCGGTCAATTGACGACGACAACGGACGTCGAGAACTATCCGGGCTTCCCTGACGGAATACTGGGTTCCGAGCTCATGGTATGTTCCACGGCTCGTCCCCTTGACACTCGATGGAAATGCTTGAGCAGGACTCTGATACCTGTGTTTCCCTCTAGGACAAAATGAAGGAGCAGTCGGTGCGGTTCGGTACCGAGGTAATAACAGACACCGTCTCCACTCTCGATCTCTCAAAGCGGCCCTTCAAGTACACGACGGAGTTTGGCGGAGAAACCCAGGTCCACACGGCCGACTCCGTCGTCATCGCCACCGGCGCGTCGGCGCGCCGTCTTTATCTCCCCGGTGAGGACCAATACTGGCAAAAGGGTATCTCGGCGTGCGCGGTCTGCGACGGCGCCGTGCCCATCTTCCGCAACAAGCCCCTCGTGGTCATCGGCGGTGGCGACTCGGCGGCTGAGGAAGCTCTATTCTTGACCAAATACGCCAGCCACGTCACAGTCCTCGTTCGAAAGGACAAGCTTCGCGCCAGCAAGACCATGGCCAAGCGCCTGCTCTCGCACCCCAAGGTCACCGTCCGGTTCTGCACGCAGGCCCACGAGGTTAGGGGCGGCGAGGATGGACTCATGAACGAGCTCATCATCAGGGACGCGGCTGCGGGTTCCGAGGAGGTGTTCCCCGCGAACGGGCTCTTCTACGCCATCGGCCACGACCCAGCCACCTCATTGGTGAAGGGTCAGCTCGATACGGACGAGGATGGCTACATTGTGACGAAGCCTGGCACGACGCAGACCAGCGTAGAGGGTGTATTCGCGGCGGGAGATGTCCAGGACAAGAAGTACAGGCAGGCCATCACCAGCGCAGGTATGTTGATTCATAGAGTTCATCCAACCTATCTTCATGACAGCGTATACTGACAGTTGACGTAGGCTCCGGGTGCATGGCGGCTCTCGAGGCCGAGAAGTTTATCGCCGAGAACCAAGGGGAGTAAGTAGAATAGACTAAGAATAGATATCCTGTTCTAGCAGTAATGATAGAGTTTTCGATGGTTGGATCTCTTACTGGTTCACAGACGTCCTTCCATCCAAAGCAAACTGGCTTAAATACCTTGTCCACGAGAGCTTCTCTGCGACAATGAATAGTGACTGGATATGAATGGGCTGATGTTGCTCCTTGATTGAAAGGGCCAGTACTTTGCGGACTCGATTTGCGATCCAATATCCGCACCGTTTGTCGCTTTGTTGAGACAAAGCTATTGTGCGTCCTCCTCGACCTACCCGAACAACTATGGGACAAAGGGAGCAGCTCAATATATAAAGCACCAAGCGGCGCCCCCCAACCCGCAAAAAATAAAAACACCCTCCCCCGGTTGGAGGGTGTCTAGGAGGGTGGTCTCAGTCCAATGTAGCTTCTCAAAGTAAGCTCATACACTGACACACCGCTCACCACCAACACGGAGACCCCCTGCCCTTCCAACTAGCCCGTCTACCTGGCCAGACTACGCCATCCGCGTAGACAGCAACAAGAAGATAAGATGTGTTGAGAATATCGAAACATTTTCATCTGTAGGTGCGAGAAACGGAAGGATCAGAGGTCCAAAGCAGCGCTCTCCCTGTGCCTTGGGGTCAAGGCAAAAGGCACCGCGTGTCCCAGTTTCCAGCGTCAGGCTTGTCCCTACACGTTGCCCATGTTTGACTTCCCTGTCTGGGTTGTATAGGTTGCGCGATGACGGTTCCAGTGAAGGAGAAGAAGCAGCACCGCAGCTAGTTGAGTCTGATGGTGATGAGTCGCTTTCGTTGGGGAGGGGCACACGAGGTGTGTGATTTTGGGAGCTGGTCGCGAGTGCTGGCCACTTGCAAGGTTTTCGGATAAGCGTGGGGGTTTCACGCGCGCTCTCTTTCCGGAATCGGTCTTTGGGTAGTGGGCGAAGGGGGGGGATTCGCTAATAACGTAACCCCATACGTCTAAGAGGAGTTGGTCATCGTTTCACTTGAACCACAGGTTCATCCGCCTTCGCTATACTTACCACGCAGTTTACGGACATATCAACAATTATGCTCTTTAGCCGTCAAAACCCACACCAGATCGTTTTAGACCTCTAACCCGCTGTGTGACAGCGCCCTTCCTCCTCGCTGGACTTGGAGAGCTGCGACGCAAGCCTCCTAGAGCTCCTAGTCTAGTAATGTTACCCCCACTAGATGAGCGCATCTTTTCAATATACAGAACCGTTCTTAGACTAGCATCCCCGCGGAGACGGGTCTCTGGGCAGCTATCGGTCGCTGGACGGACAGACAACAGCCAGGATACTGGGGCGGTGACCATCGAGGGTGCTAATGATAATATCTTGACGGCCATGTGGGATATGACGCAGATTCTTTACTCGGGAAGCATACCCCGCAACCATATAACTTGCAGAATCCGGCGTCTGCACGATGCCGTCGGAACTACCCCAGTTGGAGATTCCGAGAACTAGAACGAACCACGGGGTTAAGAATCACCTCGACGAGTCATCGTCTCAGAACGGACTCCTGATATTGCTCACGCTTCCTGCGGGTACGGAAAATCTAGGATGGCCGGGTACCATCCAAGGCCGCGTGGGCGTGGGACGGATCCCGTCGTAGATGCGAACTGGCGGTTCCTCAGAACTAACAATATACATTATACTTGGTTTTCCTAAACGGGTATTCCCTCCTGTCCCGTCCCGGCACGTGTCCGAGCTCCGTGCGGGGTCCACATGTCCCACCCGTTCATCGCTTGTGCCGGCCGCGTCTGAGCCCGGGATCTACCACTGGGTATCCCTTACCGAGGGGTTCACGGGGGCCGTTGATACGCCAAATCGTCATCGAAATGGACCAATCACTTCTGTCAACCCCGGATATCACTTCGGCTCCATTCCAATACAGGTGAGCGCTGGTCCCCGCCTAGACCAAGTTATCCCTTCTGTGATTCATTATATAAGTAATATATAGTTCGAGAAATGCTTCCGGCAGATCCGCGGCGGCTGGGGGGAGAACACCGCATACCAGTGCGCCTTGGACGTCTCCCATGGAAATACTGACACGCTACTACCGCCTCTTCCTGACATCACCGCGTGAACACCCAGAACCTAGTCCCCTACCATTGCGCCCGTAAGACGTCAAAACTGCCCATAGAATGAGCAGCCTTGCATGATACAGGTATACTGGTTGGTATACACGTCCTTCGTGCGAACCACCTTGCACTCCACGTCACCGCAAGCGTCAACTCGTTCCGTGATTCTATGCCCGCACTTGTGGTGGAGAAAGATCCTGTGGACACACATATTCCGCACGTGGGGGGTTGAATGAGCCGTTGTGGTGGGGACGGGAAGGTCGTTGTCCCGTGCTAGTGAACACTGAGGGAGGGAGCGAAGACCACAGGACTTGGCCACACTCAGTGGCTGATGCTGTCTGGATCGGAGGTAGGTTCCTGGCAGATTCAGGTCACCGCCCGTAGTATGCAAGGGGGATCGACCTACCGTGCTGGGGAACCTGAACAAGGTCGAGACGGAGCGGACTGTCTACTACTGCAGGAACGAGAGCATGTGTATGCGGGTATCTGTCTTACGCCCCTGGCTGTCACAGCAAATAAATGACCGGAACTAAACGACGGAGGCGAGCCGGACTACCCTCATTCAATATCAGGCAGGGAGGTTTTGTTCAGTAGGTTGAGGAGGCCAGGAAGCTTGTCATAGAAAGTCACATCAAGACCCCGAGAGGAAAATGATGCCTTTATATCGACGGCAGCCCCTTCATCCGACCCATCAACCCCAAGGTCCCAGAGTTAATAATGACTGTCCACCCTATTAATGGCTGGGTCGCACTCCTCGCCCAACCGCTGGCAGGTTCAACTCGCCATGTTCCCGGGTCCCACCTTGATGGCAAATGCAAACCCGCAAAACAATGGCGCCGCTCCTAAGCCGTACCAAACATCGCAGGCGAGGGACATTGTTTCTACTTCATCGTTGATTAGCTGTCTACCAGGAACATCTATCCGGCCCCAAGCCGAGACACGCATGATACACATCGGTGTGACTATGCAATGACTATGCAAGCCTGGGGGTGGAGGCGTGGTGAGGAGGATAAGACTGCAATATGATGAGCTAGAGCGAGTTCCTTAGTGGTGCACAAATCCACCCAGCCAGAGTGCGGAAAGTACCATCTCGGTTGCGGCTCGGGAGGGATGCGATGACCACGTCGACAGGGCCGTCATTGGCCATGATAGTACCATCAAGTGCGGAGATGGAGAATCAAAAATCCTGGCAGCCCCCATAAGCCCCGCGCGCCCCATCCAGCCACGACATCACCTCATCCGGCCACTTAGGGTACAATATCCAGGCCTGTCGTCAACGGTGCTACAGCGCTGCGATAGTTAGTGCTCGGCTTCGACTCCGCCCCTGTGTCGCTGAACGCTATTCTGGTGGTTCGCATGCTGTCCCCGGAGAGTGTCTCGTCTCATCTCTCTCGCTTCCGCTCGCCCAGAGTCGTTTCGTTTCGTTTCGTTTCGTTCCATTCCCGGAGAGGGAGAAGGAGGTGTCCCTAAGCGAGGTGTAGGGTTGGCATGAATAATTATGGCAAGCTAACAGGCTCGATAGATCTGGGTCGTATACCCCCCATTCTGGCCCATGTCGACCGTTTCGAGCCCATGACAGGTCCACGGACATCGGATTCCCTCTTCGGGTAAGCAGCCTATACCGACAACCCCCCGGAAACCCTCGCAGCTGGTTCACACTACCGACGTGTCAGCCCGCGCTAACACGGCCACCATCATATCCCATCGCTGCAAGCCGCACGAGCGCAACGAGAAGATGGATCAAGATAAGAGGTGTGTGAGAAACCTGGCACACAAACGAATCCGGGCCAGAGAAACTGGTCAAGTGATTTTGATGGGGTATACCACGCCATTAATGTCGTTATGCTAAAATTTGTGTCGTAGATCTCTCACCCCGATACCCCATACACACGCCTCGGAGTTAGGCAGCCTCCCTTGTGCCAGCACATATTGGTTTCCAATTGCGACGGGTGTTGGTGGTCATTGCGCCAGAGAGCCTGCAGCATGTCGCCCTTATGACATGACCGATATAGCGATGCGAATGTCTCGAGCCGTATCCAAGACTGACTGGGCCGATGGAAATCCCCGGAATGCGAGAAGATGGCCATATGAGAATGGGGGTAGCTGGCCATTTATTCCCGCTTGTACCAAGGTATTTGCGACACCAAAACAGGGGTGTGAGCCACCGCACTGCTTTGGCAACTAACATCCAGGATGTGTACCAAAACGGTGCTGATGCCAAGTCGGTGCCCAAACTAGATCTTACCATCACCATGCCTGCAATCCATCTGGCGCAGAACTGCATAGCATTTCGAACCAATCCATAACTCCTACAACCACAAAATGAAGCCCGAGAAGTACCAGACTTATTCTAGGGCACCAATCCAGGCGCCGCTCTGTTTGACGCCGGCTCAAGGAACCCTCGTGAGAAATCCCAGCCGGGCGCCGCGTGAGCGTGACACCAAGATCGAGCGCAGCAAGAAGGACAAGGGGAAGTCCCGCAGCGAGGTTGAACATGAAAGGTAGGCAAGGCCTAGCGAGGGCCATCATCTTTGCCAGGAATAGTCCTAGCCAAAACAAAGTCGTCAGCAGTTCAGAGACCGCCGGTAACTGGTAGCAGACCCAGTTTGACCAGCCCTGGTCTTCCCCGTGTACTATGCTAGCATCGGGTGTCGGTGGTGCGATGAGGAGCGGAGTGGCCGGCGGTTGCGATTCTTGACCGCCAGTGGAACGACGAGACTGACCTGCCGCCTCAAGCACCGCCCTTGAGTCGACCTCCATGACACGCGATACCGACGAGCGACGCCGAAGCCCCGCGGGACTTGCTCGTCTACGAATACCGCCAGACTCCTCCTTCTGACCCGGGCCCACGCTTCCGCCCTTAATGATGGACGCACGGGACCCCAGGCTCGATGAACGTTGACGGTTCCTTTTGTGATCTGTTTGGAGGGTAATGATTAGAGAGATCTGTAGGGGCTCAGAGCGCTCGCGCCGACCGCAACTTACCTGGCGTAGGAGTGCTCGATGGAACCGGCGAGTCTAGATTTTGAATCCTACGTCCGCGTAGGCCGCCCGAAGGGCTTGGGCTCCGAGGCATTCTAGGCACTCCTTCCAAGGTAGACTCGCCCTTCATAGCACTGAGAAGTTCTGCTGTGGTAGGCCGATTGAACGGCTCGATATCGAGCAGACTTTTTAGGAGTCGGTACAGCCGGGGGGGAAGATCGGGTCTCTCGCGTCTCTCCTCGTCGAATCCTTTCCAATCTGTGATCTCGTCCCGGAGGGCGTCGACGTCCTCCAGTTCTTCATGCACGACGTTGGCGCTGGCGTACGGAAGGCGACCGAAACATAGGAAGTAGAGTATCATCCCAAGAGAGAAAACGTCAGACTTATCGGTGAATTCACCGTATCTCCCAGTGTCGTCGGCCCGGAGGACTTCCGGTGCACACCAGGAGATGGTTCCCGTAGATCCGCTGGATTTACGCACAGCGTCTTCGTGTTGCACCTCACCAAAGTCGCTGATAAGGCAAGCCATTCTGCCGTCTTCACGGTGCAGGAGACAATTTCCCGGCTTTAAATCCCGGTGGATATAGCCCTTAGAATGCAGGTACGCGAGCCCGGAGGTGATGTCCTTGAACAGCGAGTAGATTTCCTCCACTGGCAATCGCCGATAAAGGCTCTTGGGACGTTCCGCCTGGCCGCGTGACCTCCTGCGCATCTGAGCTTTCAACTCCTCCTTAGTGGTCTCCTTGGGAATTTCACCTATGACATAGCGTAGCAGATCCCCGTTATTGCAGTATTGCTGTAAGATGAAGGCGCATGCCACCGTGGGGCCAAAACGGTTGAGCCGCATGTTCTCGAGCCAAACGTGGCGATAGGATACAAGGTTCGGATGAGAGAGCTGAGCCAGTAGCTCGACCTCGACAAGAACTGCGGGCCACGATTAGTTATGTAGAGTAACCAACATCATGCCCTGCTATTGATGCCGACCCACCCTTCTCCAGCCATGCGTGGTCGTCGCCAACCGGCACCCGCTTGCAAGCAAAATGTCCTAAGATAAGGATTAGAGCAAGAGTTTTTGTTACTGCAACCATATTGTCCTCCACGGAGAAGACGTACCCAGTTGACATCCGTCAATCTCGTGTCTGACAAGGAGCACCACGCCTTTCCCTCCCCGGCCGAGTTCCTTCTCTTCAACGAAAAAAGTGTTAAAATAATTCGGACTGAAGGCATCTCGGCGAATACGATTGCGCTCATGGGGGGTAAGGCCGTGAGAGACTACTTCGGCTTCAGGTATGCCTTCGGAAGGGCTACTGCCCTGGGGCAATACAGGCTGGGCCAGTCGCCGTATCGGACTTGGCGGGTTGTGGAACGCATTTTCCTGCTGCGATATGACATGCCTATCCCTCAGCATCCGAAAGTAACCTGGATCAACATAAGAATCATTATGGGTCGGCCTCTCGAAGTGGCGTTCCGGTGACGACGAGCGGAGGGGTCGGTGGCACGTAGGGCATTCGGAAAGACTGCGAATTTCGAGTGACTGTGAAGACGGATCACGAACGACAAGAGAATTCCGGTGTCGCCTAGTTGTAGCCTCATTAGTTGAGTCAAACAAGACCTACTCGAGGGTAGGGTAAGCGTCGACGAGGAGTTTCGGGGGTGGAAAAGGGAGAAGAGATGATAACCTAAGCCTCTGTTTGAACCATCCCCTCGGGACCATACGTACAGTACGATCTCGCGGCCCTCCCCAGTATTGTATGGGATGAGGGACATCGTTGAGGACAGGATACGGAGCGACCAAGCAGGGAAGTCGTAGAACACCGGTCGCTCGAGAGCGTCAAATAGGCTATGCCTCTTTTCGCGCGCCCTAGCTGATAAAAAGAGGGGATGCTGGTGGGACTGTCTCGTTTATGTTTGGTAGAGGACAATGAGATTCGAGATGCTCAGATAGGATGACAAGGACATGGAGGGCTGACGGTGTCGTGACAATGTTGTGCAGCATGTCGTGCAGCTGCAGTCATGGGTTGAGCTGCATAGCTAGATATGGATAAGCGAGTGGCTCAGCGTGAGCTGGCTATGCTGCTATTGACTGGCTTTGAAAATCCAAGATGATGAGACCCTCGGACTGTAACTGCAGGTTTAATGGGAGGGTGCACACCATGGGTCACATACCGCCAAGCAATTTATTTTGAGGTGCTGTGGATGCTCACAGCTCCAGGTGGAGTATGTGGTGATGACGTCGGTACCAACCCCCTTCAGGAATGCTTGTACTGTACATGTGGGTCCCCACACGCTGAGCAAGTACACCATGTGGAGAGGTCTTGTACCTCGTGCCACTGGCCACACGCTCTTTGTTAGCCTTGAACAGGTCTACTAGCCACAGCTGTTTACACAATGCCACACAGCATTACAGTCCTCTCTATCTACTGACACTCTTACAATATGAGCCACAGCGGGCACTCCTGTGCAAGGAGAAATAGCAACCATAAATATTGGGGGAGTTAAAAGATCAGCCATCGTGGCTTATGAGGAATCTCTTGGTTCTGTGCATCTTGCCTCACTTTACCCTCCTGCCTTCAAGTATTGATACAAAGGAACCCGATAATTTACAGCCGACTTTTTACCTCATCCATCTCTTGACAATTACATTTCCATTGGGCCCACCCATGCCTCCAGTTGGACTCCCAGGCCCGAAGTCTGGGTTCCCACCAAGGCTCCCAAGAATGTCCCCGATGTAGTTTGTCGGGTCTATTCCGTCCTTGAATTCACAGTCCCAGGAGCGCAGGATGCCGTTGACGATCGCGATCCCGGTGGCGTACAAGTTGTCGATGGCGATATGGAACCCATTTTGGTCGCGGACCATGAGGTGCTCGTAGGTGCTCACATCGAGCGGTGGCCTGTCGAAATTCGATCCTACATCGGGGACGTGTAAGTCGTTGATCGCCTCTCAGAGATACATGAAGGTTGAATGAGCACTAACCTGCTCTCATCACGATAACCCTGCTGAAATCGACGAGACCAGCAACGGCCGCTCTCACGAGGACTTCTAATGTCGCATTATCCTCTTGCGCTGTCATGCAGTACTCTGCCGACCCGTTTGTCCACACAGCCGCCGTCTTTTCGAAGGCGTTGCTAAGCAATGTGCCGCTGTAGTAAACATCACTCGTGGCGGCGTCGCACTTGATGACTGCCGGCGGCTGCGTTCCCGGGACAAAGTCTCTTCCCATCTTGGAGTATTTCAGCCGGTAGGTGTTCGTCTCGTGCGAGTCCGATAGGTTCGCACCGCCTGCAAGCTGGAACACGGCATCTCTCAGTGCCTCGTTGAGTTCGAATACTTCTGTACCGTATATTATGGACGGGTATTCAAACGGGCTCTGCGTCCCGAACGCCAGGTAACCGGAACTCCAATTTGTCGGCATGGATCGCGCGTCGATTTCATATTGCAGGGCAACCTGGACCGCGTACTTCGCGATAGCAACGCTTCCCAATGTTCCGTGCTTCGGATTAACCCCAGCAATACCACTGACAATGAAGTATGTGTTGCGGAGGTCGAACTTGTCAGAGAATGCCAGCGCCATCATGGTTGCCGCGCTGTTGATCTCGCCCATCCCGGTTGTTAGGTGGCAAATTGACTGGTCCCTGGAGCAATGGATATATGGATAGAGCATCGATAGTCCGGGGACGTGGATTCGGTCGCCGGCAAGGTCTCCGAGGCCGCTGTGGGGTAGCCTCGTATGCCAGATCTCGGCCTCGTCTTCAAACTTTGCGATAATTAGCAGACCTGTGTACAATGAGGTCCAACACCATGAACATACCATGCTGATGATAAAGACCTTGGGCTCAATGGCGCTCTGGCGCTGCAGAGGGCTTGCCCTGGGACTACCGAAAAGGCTGACCGTTAGGATAGCCACAAAGGCGAATGCCAGTGGCAAGCGCATCTTTGATATGGTTGGCAGTGGTACAGATTGTGAAGACGGTGTTAATTACCGAGGTTTCTAAGGGTTTATTTATATCCATGGCTTCACGCTGCCTCAATACGGTCGGCTCCAGTTCTACCTCGGAGACCTTGCAGCAGATGGCCGTGCTCCAGTTACACAACAGCCAGGAGTGGTGTTCTGGCAAGCTCCAGTCTGTTGTTGGATTGCAATTGACCCATTCCCCTTCTTCCAAGCCAGTACGCTGCGCTCCTGGTGCAAGTTCGATCCCACTCGGTAGGGAGGATACAAGCTAGAGCTGTGTCCTATTTTGACCCCATCGCGAGACTCTGGGGCTGCAGTTTACGGCTCATAGCTCTTATCGGGACGCTGGTATCGCAAAGACGTACCGTCTCCAAAGTGCCAATGGTCCCATTGCACTACAGACCAGCCCCAGAAGACCCAAATCGTTCAGCCCCGACCCGAAAAATGGGATATCCCGTTAGACTATCCCAGCGTGTTGCTAGAGATTATTCTTGTTACAACCTTTTCCAGTTTTCCATCTGATTGGGATTTCGTTCCGGACTGTCGGAGCCCCTCTTGTACTCGTCCGAGTAGAGTTCGAGACCCTTTCAATACACCCGTTAGGCAAGACCTTCAAGGCGGGCAGCATTCTGGGAAGTGCGAAGGCGCTTTTACGTGTCATCTACTATCCTAGGTTGGTATGATCCCGTCACTGCCCACCGCCGTCCTGCCGGAATATGGGGACGAAGAAACTTGACGCGAGACACGCGAGGCCAACACGCAGTGTGTCGCACAGATGAGCCATCACCCACCCCGTCAGGACCCTCCATGTCTCTGTGAGGCTGTATCTGTGCCTCTCCAGCCGCAAAGCTGACGCCCTGAGTCTTAGTGACGGATGTGCAACGTTCAATACCGCGATCCTCAACGTCGCATTGACTTCTGCAGAGACGTATGCACTCTTCGCCGAAAGCGTGCTCCAGCCGCTGTTACTTACTCGGAAGCTGCCCCTCGCAATCTTACTACAGCGGCCAGCACTCATGTTTGCGGGTACTGGCGGTCCGCATCGGGCCAATGCTAGGTGTAGCTGATGTAAAGACGTGAGATGAGGGAGTAAGGCCAACGGTTGCCATGCGACCCCCAAAAATGGTGTCCTGTGCTTTCCCGCAATATTATATGGCCCGCTAGAGGCCTGGACAAGCGCCTCCTCGCTTCGGCAATAATAAACCAAGACACTGATCCCGTCGTGACCACCACTGCTCCAGTTCTGGATCACGTACAATTCAATCTCGGCAAATCTGTGTCAAGGCTGTGACCAGACGCTAAGAAGCCAATATGCGTCGAGTTTCAGTCTATGTGAAGCCAACCTACCAGATCTTCCCGTCAACACGGGTCTCGGTCACAGCAACCTTCCACTCCGCCACCGTCCTCCCGCCAGTTGCAACACAGCGTCATGTATTGTAATGGTTTTATCTAAAATGCCGTCATAGATGACAAGGCACATAGGAATGCCCGGTGCCAGGCATCCGGTAAGGAGCTCCACTCGTCGCTCGGATAAGCTAGCGGCTGTTTTCGTGAGCCTTTCCTTCAATAAGTCTGGTCTTGGAACCAGCAGGGATTTTACTCCTCCATACAGACGGTGGTCACCGAGACATCAAGGGCGCCTTGTAAGCGTTATTTACTCAGAAGTCGGACTTGGCGCTGGCGCTAAGTAGTAAAGGTGTCCGCCTGCCCTTGACACATTGTCACCCTCGAAAGATATCTGATTGAGGGTGATTGCCTTTTTTAACTTCCCAAAACTCCAGAATCACTAATGTAGCAAGTGACTTTTGTCCCCATGCGCTGTGCGGTCATTTTAACGAGCACCAGCCCAACAGGTTATAAGGACAGCCTTCCATGCGATCGTATCGGCGATATCTTGAGGGATGGAGGTGGGGCTGTGGGGCTCCTCAACACGAGCATGCATCAATTGGGGGCTCCCCCTCGCAGTAGCATTGACCACCTGCCCGAAATTTATTCTCGGCGATCTGCTCAGGCTTTCAAAACTCCTTGTTCTTCCGCTGGAGATTGGTCTCCTTCCGTCCTATTCGAACTCCGCCGTTCAAAAACCACGATAGTGGTACTCATATCCCTACCAATCATAGCTGAAAACGCCGGGAAGGATGTCAGCTCCACAAATCCTCCCTTCGTTGGGTCGACGTTCAGCCGGGTTGGCGCATGTGAAGCCTTTACGACTGTACCGCACGATCCGCGATCGAGCGATGTACTCGTCCGCGCCAAGACGTAAACGTACGAACGAGAGCCCGAATTCAGTATTGAAATCCGTCTCCAACTCGAGACTGTCCAAGACACCGGGCCCCCCGGCTCCTACCAGCGACTCCACGAGACGTGTGACACCGTCGAAGGTGGCGGACTCAAGAACGGCCCAAACCCGGTCGCAAAATCTCAATAGCCCGGGTCCCAACAAGAACACACACCACCATTTTGGGGCCAACGTCTCCCCGGGAGCAAGTCCCATACCACACCAATCGAGACCTCGAGTAATACGGCGGGGGATAGAGAACAGCAGCGAATACAAGTCTGCCGCACGCAAATGGGTTGCCTCGATCATCGCGCTTCCGATATTCATTGTGACATCATACTTCCTATTCGATCGACGTATGCCTCCATTTAGGACTCTCCTCTCGCCCATCCGTAGCCCGTATTTGAGTAGCGCGCTGATACTGGGATGTAGTGATGCTAGGCGTACGCCCAAAAGATCCACCCCATGGCTCTGGACCTGGTATGGACGACCATAAAGGGGGGGATTCATGACCTACCTCTGTCCAGCCCGTCTGAGATCATGTGCGGAAGTCAACCCGGGACGACAGCCGCCAAGGCACTTGACTGCTAATATATAAGACTGTTGTTGAGTTGAGGCGACATTGACCGCCAGAATTTGAAAGTTGAAGATACCCTATACGAACGTTGGAAGACCTGCCCAATCGAGACGAGACTCCACTCTACACACCCAGCGTTTGGCACGGTCTTTTGCTAGGAGTTGGAAGTTGGGGAATCGATGGATTTGTGCTGGCTAGCAAGTCCTGCAGGGTTTCGCACATCCAGAGGGTGAAGACGCCACAGACGAAGTGTCGGCCGTCGATGGCATGTTTAGGAGCACTACCGCCTTTATATAACCCCAGGAGGCGCTCCCGGGTAACATAAACAGCTTCGCTTCTCTTGGGCTATCCCTTACCTACACATGTGATATAGCTACACTACAGGGCGGAAACTACGTTTAAATTTTACGTTCGTCAGACCAAGAATTTTCGTAATCACTGATGACCACCGTTTCTCACTGGAGGAATAGCGACAACGAAGACACTAGGGCGGGCAAGACCTAGCTTGACTACCCACTGCAACAGGAATTTCACAGCCTTTTGCCCCTCCAGGTCGCCGATTCATTTGACGAGGCTAGTGGATGATAGAAGCCGGCGAACCCAAAGGTCCATGGGGTTATTCGTGTATGCTAGGGGCGCGCCTTGACGACTTACGGCGCGCGGCATGGACTAACAGGCAACCCAGGTAAGTTTCCGTTACGAGTATACAATGTGGTTCTCATGTTTTGATTTATTCGTCATCCGCTACTGAACTTCTCTCTCCAGTGCCCAGGCGAATGCATAGAACACCTGTGCTGGGATTCGTCCTCCTCATTTGCATATCCGATTAGGGAGGGGTCACATGGCTTGCGTGCCTTTGATGTTTGGAAGCCCGCTCGATGGTGTTCTTGATGCGCCTCTCGGCCCCTTGTGCGACTCTCTCCAAGGGAAGGCGATGTTCAATCCTTCGAACAGCCCTCGCGACAGGCGGCTCAACGCGTTGAATCCCCCTTTCGAAGGAGGGACTGAAGACGGAGATGTTCCTCTCCCACCGAGGTGCCCACCGCGCAGTCTGGTTGGCAAGGCGTTCCTCTGCCCCAGGCATGATTAGGTAGAGCGGAGCAAGGGCAGTGAAGCTGGCGGCACCATAGCAGAGGGCTTCAGGTGACCGGGTAAGCGAAACGGGAATGCGAGGAGCCATGGCTAATATTCCTTGTGTTTGGTACTGGAATAACAGTTGGTAGTGTTGATTGCAAAGGGTCTGGATGCCTTCACTGTCAGCTGGCGTTCGGATAACTTGGAGACGTAGATGAAAAGGAGAATGATTTGTGTACCAGATACTGGTTTTGTTTCGACCGTTTGAGGCGACTGTTCGGCAATTAAGGACTCGTTATCCTTCTCAGTCGATAATTTCGATAAATATAGGTCAAAGGGTGTGATAATTCGGATGCGGAGTGTATTGGTGGGAAGGGAGATGGGTGGGAAGACCTTTATACCCATACGCCTCCCTAACAGGCACAGGCAGAGAGGTGGTGGCATGGAACGTCAATAACAGCGAGTGGCCTCTCTCCATCCTTTGGGTAGGGAATGGCGATCTGAGACGGGACTGGACATCGGGCGATGCGGGGTACGACATGGCGGCGCCCATTCACCAAGTGCTCCCTGTGTCACGATACAACGTGGGGTCGGTATAGAAAGTACCCGATAGGGTGGGAAGGGGATAATTTGCAGGTGGAAGGCATAGGGGTACAGCCGCTCTGGCACCGCTGTGAAGCAGGATCGGCTTGCTACTTCAACCAGTTACCTCCAGAGGTATAGCCGGAAACAGTTGCGTCAGGGGCTGGGCACGATTCCGCTGATAGGTCGATTGACAACACGAGCTGGCGCGACGCCCATGAAATAACGTTTGAGATCGCCCAAGCTCCAAAGTCTCGTGTTCAGCCATGTATGATTCTCATGAGTGGACTGACATTAGTTGGTGAAGGAGACTCCCAGACGCCGCGATATTATCGGCTGGGAATGAGGCCCATTGGGAATAATAAGTACCACCAGCGACAGCACTTGACTAACTATTGTCCCGTCGCAAAACGGTAAGAATAGGCGTTCCGCCATATACATGGCTGTCTGCGACCTGGAGCTGCAAACTCCAGCGGCGTAAGCGCTAAATGGTTATGCGCCAGCTAATATTCTCACACGCTCCCCTACAGTGCCATTTGCCAATGAAGGTAGTCAATGTATTAAAAAAGGCGTGTACACTTGGGGCAAATATCCCCGCTCGTGACGCCTTCAGAATACTCATCTCCCTACTGACAGTGTATATCCCAAAGGACATCTGGGAATCTCAATTACATTTCCCCTAGTATTTGCCAGTCTCCAGCCACATAGTTCCCACCTGGAGCAATCCCACCCCGGGGTAAGACGAATCCCACGACGGCGAAGTTTGAACTGGTCGCTAGCAATGCCCTCCACTTCCCCGGACCCACTTCCCCGCAAAACTTGGCGTTGCCCCGTCCTTCCCGCGATAACCCCTAATGCTCGAGTGGAGACGCTATGATCGAATATCCACCCAGCACGCCCCACAGACCACTGTCGGTTTTGATGCCTCGAAGGCCTCCCGGCACCGATCTTCAGGGGGCGCGACATACCTTCGATGCAGGATTTTACTACAATCGCGTGTTTCATAATACTTTAGTGGCCTCTGTATTGCTTTTGTGGGCAGCGGTAGCAAGCGGCGCAAACGCACTCCAGATACCGGGTATTAGGGAATGCACCTCTACACGCCACCACCAGTGTAACAGTTGCGATGACCCTTGATATGTCTGTGGGATGGCGTCGAAGTGAACGATGTTTGCGAGCGGTCGGGGCCTGCTTGGAGGGATTTCGGTCTCCATGCGCACGAGAGCTCCCCCCACCACCCTTACTCTGACAGTCTACGCGTCAAGTTGCCAGCATAGATTCACGACAGTATTCTTACACACGTGGACCTGCTTCCCGAGATAGCCGTTGTATAACCGCCACGTCTCGATATAAGAATGATTCTATATTAGCTCAAGTGAGGGATCGGAGGAACCCTGACCTGCCTTGCTATCTACGCCATCTTTCCAAACATGACCCCCGCCTCTAACGTATAAGTCCCCAGCAAATGACGAGATTCTCCCTCGACGAAGGACATGCGACGTAGTCCCGAAGAACAGCGCAACGACATCATCCCCAGACAGCATCGCCGGTGGCCCAATGCCAATAATTCCTCCTCGGTCAGAAGTGCCCCCCAGTTTTCCGAATACCGTCTTATCGCCGGCGTTCAACTCCGGAGATAGGGGAATAAGTGCTAGGCTAGCCAGGAAATGGCCGACAATCCGATAGGCCTCCAGTATTAGGCCCGCTTATCCGTAGCCATGAGTCCATCGAGGTTCAGCATGCGGAAGCTCTTCAATTGTCCGGGACAAGATCGAAGCGCACATGAAGCCCTTGGGGCTCTTCGGCGTGGAAAATGGCTAGGTCCAACTACTTTCGATGACCGGTTTATAGTTTGTTTCGTAACCAAATACCATAGTATCGCTAGCCTTGGACTCTTTAGTGATACGAAATCCTTCAAGTGAGAGAACCCTAGGCTAGCAGAGTGTGGACTGTATTATCAGCTGAGGATTATCCGGGTGCCGGTCGTTTCCAAGCCTGGTTTCGAAGCAATATCTCCAACTGACGGTATACATGCCTGTCTCAACCCAAATTGGACCCCGAAGGAAATTGACTATTGGACTGGACATCATGGTGTTGCAGGTAACTATGAACGTCCAAGGAATCCGGATCACGGGTGATCAGAAAGCTGGAAGCTGGCCACGTCGGTGTACACAATAGCCGCGCCGACGCGGTAATCCGGTATGAGGCCGGGGGATCTCCTTCTGAATCCGTCGTATGGGCAGAACCCTCCAGGGAGGCTATAGATCAAAGGCCTTCGTCGGAGACGCCAACGACCCGAGAAGCCTGTCTAGCGCCGCTGCTAATAAAATCTTCGATGGGGTGGGAATCAAGCGGTTCACCTGTATCTTCGGTATATCTCTGGCTGACCATCTTGCGTACTCCTGTTATTCTTTTGGCGGGTTGAAATCGCGTGTTCCTGGATGTTTGGCCCTAGCCGTACAAAGACTATGGATGGAGGCACGCTTGTAGATGAGCCTCAAGTTCCTGACTTAATGCGATCGCTCATCCAGGTGTAGCTAATGCAACTATAATCGACTCACAGGCGACGATCCTGGCCCTGGAGCCGCAAAGCAAAAGTGGTCCTCTCCAGATTTGGTCTTGTTGGTAAGGGACAGTCATGAAGCCAAAGTTAGGTTGACAGTACTTCTTAAAAAGTCACCAGGTATACGAGAGCGTATCGTGCTACTGAGACTACTCGAAATTGTCAATATCGAGGCAACTGCAAAGGGCCCTGTCGCTAAGTTCAGGGCTGCAAGCAGAGAACGCTGTAAGGCTATAAGGCTATATATATTTACCTAGTGCATTTCTAAGTGTCCTAAGAGAGCTTTAGCGTATTAATGAGTTATAAGCTTACTATACAGGCCGTTTTTAAATTAACTACTAAACGAGAAGAGAAAAGAAGGGTAATATATTGCTCATCTACTACGACCTTAGTTAATAAGAGAATCAGCACTATTATATAGACTCTAAATATATACGTAGATGGTTGTAAATAGTTAGAAAGTTTCAAGCTAAAAGGAGGCTACTAATATAGTTCAAGAGCTCGCGTATTGCTTTTAATCCTACATATTACACATCCTTTGGTTTAAAGCAGTTTTACGGTCTTTGAGGGCCTTAGGGACTAGGCTAGTGTTTTGAAGCCTAGGAATACGAATTTTATTTATTAAGATAGTTTAAGGCCCTGTAGACCGTATAGGCACTATAGTAACTTTAAAGTATAGAATCCAGTTTATTACTAGAATTATTAATAGAAAAGGTTATATCTTATTCTATAATTAGACTCCTGCCTCAATGTTCTGGTGCCAGCGCAACGCGCTGACGGTGACTGGAAGGTACATTAATAATGGCATTGCCTGGCCATAGTGCCATGCGCCTAGTTGCAATAGCCTCAGCAGCCTCCACTAATTGATTAGAACCCTGACAGTGCAATATTTATTTTGATACTATTTATTCTCTTATCTAGCGGTTTAGCTAATAATAACCCTCTTTAAACTATTCTTTTGTGTTTTCTAGATTTTGTTAAATAAGATATAGCCTATTCTTTTATTAATCATAGTTATAAGCTAGATTTTCATATCTCAAAGGTATCATAATTCCCATACCCTCTATATCTATAGAGCTCTTAATATAAAGATATATACTACCATAAGGTGAATGCTGCCGGCGCTTTAAGACAGGGAGGGTCTCTTTAGACGACTCATAAAGTCTCAAGGGATCCATAGGGCCTTGAAACTGCTTTGATATATGAAATCTATATTCGCGGGCCTCAAAACGCCAGCCTGACCCCTGGAGGTCCTTAATGGCCGTAAAACTGCCTCAAAAGTAAAGGATCCGCATATCTCTAGCTTTTCAAACGTATCAGTGATCTACTTGTGCATTTGAGATCCTGGAACTTGTTTATAGGTACATACTTGATATAGCACCCATATAATAGTAGTGTTCTGAAATGTCAGGACGAAACCTTATCAGAGAGCCGATCTACAGACAGAAGGTTTCCAGAAGCAGTGCAGAAGCCGGCCAACAGAGCAGACTAATACTAAACGGCAGCCAGACAAGACACAAGACAGGAGGAGTGACCTTGCATTCCAAGCAATAAAGGAACCTGGAATTGAAAAGAATAGTAGGAATAGAGCATATTCCTAGAATGCCAAGTTATATATATATAGAATATAGGGAATGCTAGAATAAGACAAGAAGGCAGGAATATAGCCGAAGAAACAGAATAAGATAAATGTTTAAGAAGGGTTACCTTAGAGGAAGGAAGGATAGGCTTTAGTAGTTAATTAATTTATAACCTGATATTAGCCCCTTTAACATATGGCTTAGTATCTGATCAGCACCTTGACTTCTCTCTGAATTAAGTGGCTGTCCTACAACACCCTTCACGTCACCAACAAACCATAGGAGCGGTAGCTCTGATAGGTTCTTAATATATACATAGGTTTAAACGTTAGCTTAACCTTAAATATTACCTTGTTAATAAAAGAAGAAGAAGAGACTTATCTCCAGGCTCTTAAGTACCTTGAAATCCTCACTAAAAAGTTATAATTAAATGCCTGTATATTATTATAGCCGCATCAAAGGCTAATACATACACTTCTATTACCTTATTCGTTATTTATTTATTGATATTACGCTAGTGGGCTCTACTAGAAGAGCATATAGCACTGCTTTATATAATCTATAGACTAAAACACCTTATAAGGATAAAAGCTATATATAGCTCTAGCATTCTGCGGTCCTTGCTATATAGGTATAGCACGGGCAGTTTAGCTATAAAAGCAGGGCATTAAACTAATAGGTTAAGCTATAGAAAGCTTGCCTAACCATATATCTTAACGTATTCCTGGTTATATAACTTTACAGGCATTCACATTATATAACCACTAACTAGTATGTATTATTAAGGCAGGTATACACCTACTGCTATGAGTAGGAGCAAATGTGGGCCAGCAGTTAATATCAGCATTCCTAACTATGATCCAGGCCTGACCTAACTTTAACTATATCGACCTAGCGATCTAGGAGAGAGGAAGGGATAGTAATACCTCTGCTATAGACCTGTGCCCTGCTAAGCGTGTCAGAGTGTTAAAGAGGGGAATAACAGCACAGGTTGCTCTTTCGAACCAGGACGAGGAGGGGCAAGGCAACTATAGGATTTAGGTAATTATAGTCCTGATCTTAACCTAATTAAGCATGCATAGAAGACACTGAAGTAGCAACCCTATACGGACTATTATAACCTTAACGAATTAAAGCAAAATACGATTGATTATACAACTTTACAGGTCTGAGTTAACGAGGTGTGGGCATATATAGATTAAGTCTATATATATATACATATGCTTATGACTGTGATTTTAAAACAGCTGTATATATATATGTATAACTGTACAGGTGGTTAGTATATAAAATATTGGTCTTATGCTAATAAGCTATTAAATACATCTTAATTATTTGTATTAAATGCTTAATTTGGCTATTTGTAAATATAGCTTGAAGTTAGTCTACGTAAGTTTGGGGCTAGGGTTGATGTCATAAGTGTTCAAAAGTTTTTTGACCTAATTCTGTCCCTACACAGGTGATTAGCACAGGACAAGATTCTGAGCGGCTCTACGTGTAACCGTATCCAGGTTGAAGGCTCAGGGGATGCACGGGTAACTAACTGCACAGGAAGCAAAGAAGAGTGTACGCCCCTATTGTACAAGCCTACCACCCTGCGTTCACTATAGTACCTAGAGATATGCTGCTGCTTTAGCGATCTCTTTTACAGCTCTGTTGGAATATAACTTATTCTACTAGTATTCTTAGTTAGAGGCCCTATAGGCCCCTATGGTTGACATAGGAGACATTTAGCGCAAACTGGTCTGGTCAACAGCTTTTACGTTGATCAATGAACCACCTTAAATCCAGGGCCACATAGGCCCCATAAGCCCCATATACTAGTCCATGGTCACCATGACTGGTCCACAGCCACATATCAGTCTATAGCGCATACATTCCTAACAAGGAATTCACATACATTCCTACTACCCTTAGATATCTATATAAGGAATATCTGAATCCCACTTCGAACCTAGATAATAACAACTTCAATACAACTAGATCCTTCACATCTGCCTGCGCCAACTCCTGCCCTCCTACACCAACGAGAACCTAACAAGTTCCGTGTTCAGCTTTAGTAGTAGTAAGAATACCCGTTTTCGTAGTATGCTATCCTGTGACAGGAAGCCATTATGCCCTAGTAAATATATAACAAATAGTGCTTCGGCAGGGGCGCGCCTGCCTCAACAACGCGTACCAGTTGGTGGTCACGTGTTATATGCACCCGCAAAGTCACGTGACCAGGAACACGTCAAGATACATGGTCGGGCCAGCTTTCTGCAGCTCAACCTATCAATTCAATGCGCTATTCACAGCCAGACCGCGCCCGCTGCGCCCACGCAGCGGGGACGGCGGAATGCTATAGCTACATATGTAGTTTTTTTATCCTTATAAGGTTTTTAGCATGTAGATTATACAAGGCAGCGCTATATGCTCTCCTTGTAGAGCGCACTAGCGTAATATAAATAAATAAACAAATAGTGCTTCTTCGATTATCTAGATTATTTGTACTCTGTATAATTCATATCATTTTAAGAATAGGTTCACAGGAAATTGCGTTTTCATAGGTTTATATAGCTAGACTAATTTGCTTTAAGGTATCGTCATATTTCATCTACTTCGACCTAATATATTTTGCTAGAGTTACTAATATAAAATAAGTGCCTGGTAACTTGTTAGCTATATACCTAGACTATGTATATTCTTATTTTTTTTAGGAGATATCCCATCGACTTTGTATGTGTGGTTGGCGTCAGAATAGCCCGTTCGAGCTTCCTAAGTCTCTAAAGTCTAATTGATTTCCTTAACTTCAGTATAACCAGTTCCTTCACATCTACACGCACACCTGTCTATATCAAGCCATTGCCCACCTGCACCAATCGAAACCTAACATTTTCGAACATGTTGTCCTTGCCTCTACGCATGGCCAAGGTATACGAAATACACCATCATATTGGATTCCTCCTTATATCAGTGAAGAATATCTAGTCTACGTATTTTTTAACTTGGGAATAATTAGCAATTAAACCAAAAAACGAAAATTCAACTCCTAAGACCTGTACAGTTATCTATAGGAGCATATAGACAGGTCAAAGTCTGACTGCAGTTCTAGCTGTATATAAGATTAATTGCACCACTGTCTATCGAACTAACCCCCTTGTAGCCATGATTCGAACCATTTAGGTAAATACGGAAGGCACTAAAAGCAGTGACTCTATACACTCTACTATAATCTTAACGAGTTAAGGATAATAATAAAAATACTAAGGATTTAAAGGCTCAGTAAAGGAGGTACAGGCGTATATTAATTAAGCACATATACAGAGGTTTGTGGTCTCTATCCTGCATAGGTTTAAAGCCGGTAAGAAAAGTAGGCGCTTAGTATACAAGATGTTGATCACTCGGCTCTAGGCTAATCATTGCACTAATTCTTATATATTTAGTGTTTAATTTTGTTGTGATATTGCAGCTTAAATTGTATACACGTGATTCCTTTTGACCTTTTACTGTAATGTCCCTGCATTATGTTAGGTTTTGGATAGTGTAGAAGGGCAGGAGCTGGCGCTAGTAGGCAGATGTGAAGGAACTGGTTGTATTTGAAGTTGTTGTTATCTAGGTTTGAAGTGGGAGGCAGCCCTTCCTTTTATAGATATCTAAGAGTACAGAGTAGTAGGAACGTATATGAATTCCTTGGGTTAGGACTGGTATACGGCCAAGGACTGATATGTGTCCTCTGGGGGCCTAGTTCTTAGGTGGTTCATTGATCAATGTAAAAGCTGTTGGCCAGACCAGTTTGGGCCGATGTATGCTATGTCAATTATAGGGGCCCATAGGGGCCTATAACTAAGACTACTAGTAGAATAGGTTATACCCTTATTCTAACAAATAATATAATAGTATTGCTAGAGCCTCTTTTATATATTTTCTTGAAGCCTTCTACTAAAAACTAGGCCCAATTCAATAAATCTTACAAAATCTAAAGAGAAAGTAAGGGATTCAAGGCTTATGAGTAGTCAGTCTACTCAAACAGATATAAGAACTGAGTACAGGATTCTAGATAACAGTACTTGTAACTTCAACAAGATTGGCTTTATAATAGGTCCTATTTTCCCAGGAATAGTATTAGGATACTAGACAGCTTTAAAAGCGCTAGATTAGTCCAGCCTAGTAAATATGAATAGTATACTACAATCTAAACCATTATTGCCCTTAGTTAGGTAGTTCTGCTAATTATTGTCCTTACTGCTCAATACTATCTCTCTAGTTGTTATTAAGAAAGTGTGTGATCTTTAATCGCTGGACTTTTTAATAAGGTTAGTCTAGATAAGATTTAGCACTTTGGACATCACATGGCGCCTTATAGAAAGGGTATATAGTAGGTGTCCTCAATAGGTATAAGAGCTATCACTTAAAACTAATTCGAGCTCCATTGCTAACAGTTTGATATCTTAATTCTCTGCATATATTTATATTCCTTACATATCCGCTGGCTTCTACAGAGGCAAGCCAAAAGTTCTGTCCTGCCAAGACACTAGCTGTGCCACATAACCTATTATGAATTCCCCTATATAATTTATATGATCATATTATTATATACCTTTCTCCTAATTTTATACCTATATTGGTAACTATAGCTCTATATATAGATATTAATATATATATATAAGTTATTAGTCTTACGGCTGGCACTTGTAAAACTACTACTAAAGTTATTACTATGACTAGCCTCTTAAATTACTAGGTTAACTAAATATATACTAAAGTAATTAAAAGAAGGTTTAATCCTAACTAGTAGCCTATATCTCTTTAAGATAAATACCTTTATAATACCTCTTAGAGTAAATAACTACTAAAGTATATAGTAGAGGCTTAAGAGAGGGTTATTACTAAGGCATATTGGGATCACTATAGGTAAGAGAAATTAGTTACTATTATTACTAGTAAGTTTAGCCTAAAAGGTATTAATATCTCTAGAATAATAACTAATACTAAAGATAAAAAATAATATAAGTAATACCTTATAAAGACTAAAAGAATATTATCTAGTCTAATAAGACCTCTATTCATTTATTTTATTATTATAAAAGATATTAGACATAATAGAGAACTAATAAGTACTTTCTTTGGAGCTATATTTATAGGAGGTAGAAAAGGTAACTAAGTTTCTTATTTTAAGGTACCTTTTTTATAATAAGAAAGGCCTTTATTATTACTAGGCTCTAGAGACTACCTAAGAAAAAGTAGCATTAAAGAAGGCCGTCAGAGTTACCGCTCACGTGGGTTATTGGTGACGTGAAGGAAGTTGCAGGGGAGCAGTTTAGTTCAGAGGAGCCAAGGTGCTTGGCCAGAGTAGCTGAGGTAGAGAGGGCCAATGTTAGGTTATAGATTAAATAACTACTAAAGCCTGTCTATCCTTCTCTAAGGGATCCTTCCTTAAGTATTTATCTTATCCAGGTTCTTCGGCTGCATTCCTGTTCTCCTGTTTCATTCCAGCATTCCCACATTCCATGTCATTCCAGGATCATGTTCTATTCCTGGCATTCCTTCCGATTCCGGGACGTCATTGTTGCTTGAAACGTAAGGTCATTCCTCTTGCCTTGTCTTGTTCAGCTTCTGTTGATGTTAGTCTGGCTCTGTTGGCCAGCCTCCGATCCGCATCTGGGATCCTTCCGTCGGTCGGCTCTCTGTCACAACTCGGTCCTGACACCTTCTATTAAAAAGGATAAATAAAGAGCTTAAGCTAATTATAAGAGAACAGTCGAAGCTTAATAATAGTACATGGAGGCTCTAACTATACTAGTTACTAAAAAAAGAAGCCTTAGTAGAAGTAGAAGAAGAAGACTAGTAACCTATTAAGAGGTTTAGGTAAAGGAATTAACTATCAGTAGTATTAATAGATAATCCTACTCCTTCTATTAATATTCCCGTTAATAAAGAATATTAATAAGACTAACTAGGGACTATATAGTCTAGGAAGATAAGGCTTTCATATATAGCTATTATATTCTAGTAGTACTTATATAATATTTATAAAGTCTAGTATCTTCTTTAGAAGAGTAATTTACTAGATCTTAATACTATTAAGCCTTATTAGGTATAATAAAGAGGGTTACTATAAAAAGTGGGCTCTAAGGAATGGGAAGGAGGCTATACTAGCTTAGAAGAGAGCTCTTATAAGAGAAGATCTAAGCTTAGATTATAAGAATCCAGGCCTATATTAAGAAAATTATTAAACTTAAGAGAGGTAATAAGTATTAAGAAGGACAAGGATAGCTCTATAGTCATTTTGCATGTGGCTTTGCTCTGTGGTGTCATACCCCTGTAGTCTTGGCGGGACAGAACTTTTGGCTTGTGCCTCCGTAGATATTAGCTGCGTTAGACTGCTAAAGCAGGCATACGGTTAGTAGGTTAAAGACATAATACGTTTATAGTAACCCTAGGTCTTGAAGACACTGCAGAGTTACGAGGTTAGTTCACAGTTAGAGCACATTAAAATAAAACCTAGACCTCTACTTATCAAAATAGCTCTCTAATCTCTATATTAACTGCTGCTAACTAGCTTTATAAAGACACAACAGCTGCGTTAAGTAGCTTTCTACGCAAAGAGGTCTTATTACTTGATCCAGCTAATCAAAGTACTAGCGCTGAAGGGCTAAAGTTAAGAGCTTCTAGTGAACATATGTAAAGACGCTCTAGCAATACTGCTAATGTTATTGCTATATAACCTGCTCTATCGTCAGCTACCAAGAAAGCGTTCTAATAGCAGGCAGCACAGTTAGGTCCCTATAAGGTACTTCTAACCCATTTATACTACTTGTTAGCTCTTATCTAGGCAATGGTTATAGAAGAAATGTAGAGTAAATAACTGCTAAAGAGGGTTAGAGATGCCCTGCGTAGAAGTTAACGGTTTTTAAAGCAGTCATTTTGATAATATAGCAGGAGAATATGAGATGCATGGGTAGATAACCTATGGGGGCATTAAAAGTAATAGTAGGATCGCCAAGGAAAGATTACTACTTTATATAGGCTTTTACAATATATTAGATTATTCTGATACAGAAGAAGACTATAAAATACTACTAAAAGAAAGATCCAGACTCTATTTTACAAACAAGCAATACTATACTGTAAACAATAAATTTATTATAGAAAATCTAAAAAGGTTATATTTAATAATTAATATTACTAGTAGGATATCGTATAGTCTAACTACTACCGACAAACACTAGTACACTCTAAGTGTATATTAGCTACAGACTACTGAATAAAGTAAAAATCAAGGACAGGATAGCGTGCTATAAACTAGTAATCTATAAGACTAGATTAGCAGGTCGAGTCTTTTCTTACAATAGACCCAAAAAGCACCTATAATCTAATCTAAATTAAAATAGACAAATAAAAAACTGGCAAGTTAGGTTTAGGCGATACTAGACTGGCGTATACTAAGGAACAAGAGGTTAGGGGACTTCTAGGACTTCATAATTATTCATGACAGTATGCTAGTAGCTGCTTACTAAATATATATACCTCTACAGGACTTATAAGGAGATACGTTTAATAGAAGTAGAAACTAGAATAACAGAAAGCCCTAGAAATAACAAAATAAGATAGAGCTAGCAGCCAGTATAAAAGTTACAATCTATAAGCAACCCTATAAATTCAACCCTAATAGACCATAGATAAAAACGCAGCTAGGGCAACAAGATAAAGGGACGGCTATACCTTATGGCCTTTTTATCTAGAAGTTCAACAGCACTCAAGTAATAGATAAGAAAACCAATCGTACAGGCCAATAAGGAATAAAACTATTATCTATTTAAAGTATAGTATATTATTATAGTCTATACTTAATATAATAATTTTACTGCTTTTATTACAAAACAGATCAATAGATAACACGTCAGATAATAGGATTTTTTTAAGAAAATTTAACTTCAAAATTATTTACGAAAAGAGAAATCAGAATAGGTAAGCAGATATCCTAAAGCAATGGAACTGTTCGACAAAGGCAAGTCCAGCCAGGGTAAGCCAAGGCAGACCCGGTGTTAGGATTTTTAGGAAACAATGACGTAATGAGGTAATAAAGAGAAGAATGATATTGTATATTCTTAGTCAGTTGTTGATTGTTGTCCTTGTTCTTGTCTATGTCTAAGAGAGTTATTCCTTCCTTTTCAAGCAGGATACGCTTCCTTATATAGATGCTGGTTGCTGTTGATTATTCAGCTAGCTCAGCAGCTTATCATGTTATTTTTGATTTGAAATCCACTTCTTTTTAAGTTATATACTATATAGAGGGATTTTATGGTCTTCATAGTCATATATGTCAGTAGAAGGACATATAGTCTATTATCTAGTATAGTTGATTTCAAATCACCTCGTTAGGTTATATATCTTTTATAGTTATAGTTTCCTAGGTATAGTACTATATCCAGTTATAGTACTCTATACATATATATATAGCTAAGATTACTAGTATAATAAGTACTAGCCATTATAACACCCGGGCTTTGACATGCATCCTTGGGCCAGAGGCCTACAATCCAGCCGATAATGTGCTCTGCGAGATCCAATGACTCCAACGATGTGGCATGTAATAATAATGTGTTTCCCTTGGATCAATGATGAAACCTAAGCAGAAGACTAGACTACTTTAAGAGGCAGTTATAGAACCTAATCGGAGTTATAAATATCGAAAGACAGAAGCCTATCTCTTACTTAGCTACTTATATAGAAATATAGGACATGGAATAAATAAATGAACTCTTAACAGCTTACGAACAGCACCATGAAGTGTCTAGAAGTCTGACTTATAATAGTGAGATAGATAATTTCAAAGAGAGAAATAGAAATATCTTTATGCTACAGTAAACAGTCAAGAAACTTATCCATAAAGAGGACATATAAGTTATCTAAACCCTTGCATTAAAAAGCTAATAGCAGTTTAATTTCCTTATATTTCAAAAATATGATTGAGAAACTATAACCTACTAAATGAAATTATTACTAACTACAGATTCGTATTTTTGTAACTTCTAGAGTAGTCTTAGACCTCGGAGTGACAGCATATAAACCCTTTGTTAGAATAAGGGTATAGCGTATTCTACTAGTACACTTAGTTATAGGCCGTAGAGAGACATAGCAAACATTCGGCCCAAACTGGTCTGATTAACAGCTTTCACATTGATCAAAGAACCACCTAAGGACTAGGGCCCCAACAGGCCCCATAGGCCACATACCAGTCTATAGCCACAAACATTCCTGCTACCCTTAGATATCTATATAAGGAAGGGCTGCCTCCCACTTCAGCCCCAGATAACAACAACTCTAATAGAACCAGTTCCTTCGCATCTGCCTACGCTCGCTCCTGCCCTTCCCACACCAACCAAAACCTAACACGTTTTAAATAACTTAGTGATCAAGGTAAAGCATATCAAGTAGACCGGTTTTAGGCTGGATATCTGCCGTATCTAATTGATCAGTTATAGGAGCCTGTAGAGAGGCTATAACTACGAGTACTAGTAGAAAAGGTTACACCCTTATTTTAATAATGATCAGCTTTAAACTACATCCTTAGACTATTAAGTTAATAAAATTATAGCAATAGGCCTTATAGCTATAATAGAAGACCTAATACTATAAATTTAATATGAATTAAATAGAGCTCTTATAGAAAAGAGTATTTAATTAATAAGGCCCCTGTTTATTAAATATATATATTAAAGCTCACTGCGCTTTGTATATACCCTTAACCTAATAATAGCAAAATACTAGCCTTTCTTATAACCCTAAGGCTATATATAAGCTTTAGTTGCTATTTTAAGCACTACTTATAAAACTTTCAAGGCGTATACAATAGTAGTCATAATTTGACCAGGTGCAATATTTCTACACATAGCTGTACCGATTTCTCGTAGTAAAATTTCTATTTATCAGTAGTATCTGCTTCTGCTTATTTCAGTGTTAACGCCATATAGATGAAGTATTTTTTTGAGGACATAATAAAGATTTCAAGATCAAGGTGTGTGTTATCGACATGTTCAAGTTAGGTTGATATGGGACAAAGTGTTGAAAAACCTTTGTCTTGCAATTGTAGATGCTGGTTGCTGTTTATTACTAAGCAGACTCACTAATTTATTATTATATTATTTCCAATATGAAATCGACTTCTTGTTAGACTATATAAAAGCATAGATAGCACCTAAATATATAAATACCTTCCTAGGTAGTATGCTTATCTAAGACTACCTGTATAATGATTATCAGCTATTGTAATATTACAGTACTATTGATGTAGGATTGCACAGTGATTCTTATATTTCTTATATATATATAGAGACGTAATCCTTGTAGGTGCATATTTTAACCCTTCGAAAGTTTTGAAGTGTTATATGAGTATTATAGAAATAAGAGTATATAACCTCTATTAGTGCTCTCAGTTATAGGCTATGTTGACTTTTATATCCGTATATACATATATCTTAACTACAATAAGCTCTACTGATCAATGAACTACTTAAAATTTGAGCCTTATAGGCCATTATAGCCATATACTAACCCAGAACCTATAAACCCTAAGTTTAGAGTACATTCCTAGTTAGGTACTGTTATAATAGCTAGTACCTATTATACTAGTAATCTAAGTTATATATATCTATAGAGTACTATAACTGGATATAGTACTATACCTAGGAAACTATAACTATAAGAGATATATAACCTAAGGAGGTGATTTGAAATCAACTATACTAGATAATAGACTATATGTCC